>BOPP01000127.1:2835102-2983165 GCA_017312745.1 Gryllus bimaculatus | reverse complement strand
GGGCTGGGCATAGGGCTGGGCATAGGGCTGGGCATAGGGCTGGGCATAGGGCTGGGCATAGGGCTGGGGATAGGGCTGGGGATAGGGCTGGGGCTGGTGCGAGGCGGAGCAGTACGGAGCGGACCGGGGAGTTTCGGAGAGGTGTGAAGCGCGGCGAGGCGAGGTCGCGAGGCGAGAGGGGGCTGGGGGGAGCGAGGCGGGGAGAACCTGCAGCGAGGAGCAGGGTGGTCAGGTCGGGTCGGGTCGGGTCGGAATGGATCTCATTGGTTGGGGGTCGCGAAGCGGATGCAGACAACGGACTTTCCGCTCGTTGCGACTACCGCATCACCGTACGTGCAGGTTCGTGCAAGGGGAATGGGTTTGAGGACGAGTTGCTTAGGAATTCCAGGAAGCGGAGGAATCGCATGAAATATTTAAGCTGTTTTGGGTTTCGCTATCTTTCACGTTTTGAAGGCTGACTATTGCGGACCGAGGAAGGGCCTTGATTGGCCTTCTGGAGACGTCAAAATCCGGTTATTTTAGAGGAGTCCGAGAGGGTACTTAAACTTTAGAATTCGCAGGTTGTACGATAATATTGATTAATAAAGATGCTTGGAATGTCTTCCAAATTTTAATACCATTTTATGATGGATTTTATCATGAAACATTCTTTTTATTTCTTGGTTAAGGATTTATACGAATTTTACACATCCCGATCAATCCCTGAAAAATACAAATAACATACTCATGTAACATAATAATAAAAAGATGTATGTGAGCTGGATTATGACGTGAATTATAAAGGGGAATACCAATATAAAATATTTATGTGTAAAGATAAACCATTGAATCATTGTAGAAATACAGATCGCAATGTAGTTGGTACGGAAGATGGGAAGATGTAGATGTAATGAGTAGGTGGGCAAACTATTCATCAATTTTTGAACTGGGTAAATCAAGCAATTGAACGTAGGGGATAAGGTTAATTCTTATGAACCAGACGTGGCGCTTACAGATTTCACAAGAAACGAAATGTATGCAGCTATAAGACAATTGAGGGATAATAAGCCACGGTGGTTACAAGGTTTAGCGCCACAATTTTTAAAAATGGGACCCAGAACTTGGTGAAAGATTGAACATATATATCAACAGACATGAAAAAATATCAACAGACTGATAAATGACAGATTTAATTCCTCTAAATAAGAAGGGGAGTAGAATGGAATGTAAAAAAGGACAGAGGTATTGCTGTGTTGATTACCATTTATAAAATATTCTCAACAATTCTAGCTAGAAAGTTAAGAAATCATCATGATTAAGTCGTAGGGAATTACCAAAGTGGCTTTACGAAGGGTAGAAACACCACACACCAAATATTTTGCCCAATATATGGGTTCTAGAAATCATATGAGCGGAAAGTAGAAATAGATTAACTGTTCATTGATTTTAAACAAGCATGCGATACTACGGAGACGATTGAAATGATTAATGCACTACATGAATTTGAAGAACCGTTTAAAGTGGTGAGATTGATACCAATGACCCTAAAGGACTCTAGTAATGTGAAATTTCAGGTGAAAATGTTTAAGAAATTTATAACACATTATTAAAGCAAGGAGACGAACTGTCTGCTACGTGTTTATAAAATATACCTGGAGGTAATAGTAAGTAATATCGAGATTAATCTTAACGGGACACTTTTGAATTGAACAGTTCAAATTTTGGCATAAACAGATGACATCATGATAATCAGTAAAACACCGAAAGACGTAAGGCATTACTGCAATTGACGGAGGAAGCTCAAGGGTTGGCATTGGAAATAAGTGAAGTGAAAACAAAATATTCGAGAACAACAAGAAGGTCTATTAGTACATCAAAAGAGATTAAACTTCGGAACAATGGATTGGGTGAACGCTATCGAGCACTTAGTTCCCTGAACGCGGAAAACTGTCATACAGCCGGACATTACGAAGAGAGTGGCGGCAGGTAATAGATGTTTTGGTAGCCTCTACCACAACTTCGTAACCCGAAGAATTTCAAAGACCGCTAAGTTGAAATTATATAACACCATCATTAAGTCAGTGTTATTTCACGGTAGTGAAACTTGGACTCTAACAAAGACGCTCGCTGTATGTGAGAGAAAAATTTTACGAAGAATATTTAGCCCGATTAAAGGAAATGGTATCAGGAGAAGTCCAACCAACGCAGAATTGGAAGAACTTTTTAATCACTCAAAATAATTAGATGTATTAAAGTAAAAAAACTAGAATGGTTGGGTCACCTAATTCAAATGAATGAAGAGATAGCAGTTAGAAAAGTGTATTTGCAGAGGGTGGCCGGTAGGAAAGGTAGAGATAAGATTAAGATGAAATGATGAGGTGGAGGAAGAGTTGAGAAAAAAAGGTGTTAAAGTATGGCGAAGAAAACCAGAAGAGAGAGGAAATTGAGCTATTATAATAAAAGAAGCCAAGGTAGAACTTTGAATGCCGGAGAGTCTAAGAAGAAGCCCTGTGAGTTGATCTAAAATGCTTCAGACCCTAATCTAATAACAAATATTTTGCTCTGCTTTACCATACAAGATGTACTATGCTTTACGAGTATTTCTCTGCAGGTTTTCAGGAATTTCTTCCAAGAAAACATTATTTTTCCCTTTATTTTCTTTAATTATTCTTAATAATTTAATTACAACAGCGACTATAATCGTTCTCTTGAAAATCTTACAGAACCGTATCCCTGCAGTTACGAAACAATGAACGGATGTGTTGTCTACAACACTGTTAAGTGCAAGTTGAGAGCCAGGAATGATGTACGCTTTAAAACTGGTTTTTTCTGTTCTTTTTTGGAAGAGAAAATCGGGCCTATTGACAATGGTGTATTATATTTGTATATGTTTAGAATATTTTAAGGTATATGAAGTCTGTAAGTGTATCTGCGAAGAAGTCTGTATGTGTAATATGGATAATTTAAAATGTATATTTCTCTCTAGTAGTCCTGGAAAGATGCGTACATAATGATCTGACATAATAAAGGAAAATGTGTCTGAAACTAGTGCATGCACACCATTTACTAAATTTTCGAATCAAAGAACGATGCTCTTAACATGTATGAAACACACTACATTTAGGAAAACGATCTATATTATAAAAGTAATTAATTATTTGTAATTCATGAATAGAGTAGATCAACTACCAGGAAATTTATAAATTGTTTGTACTTCGGAAAGTCCACTTGATCTGTTATACGAAGAGATCACTCTGCAACAAAGATGACACCAGAAGGTTTTCGGGAACCACAGAAGAAGTTGAAAGGGAATCGATATACTACACGTCTCCGATCGCCAAAAACCTTTCTCGACAAAAGGTTGAACTGGCTGGAGCAGTAGACCGTTGCAAACAATAATCTGTGGCAGCCTAATTTATTTGAAACAGTAAGTATGGTTATCATATCAATTAATGTTTTCGGGTCATCTTTTTCGTTAATAAGCATATTTTGTAAAAAAAAACTGGAGTAATTTCAAAAGTAAATCTCGGAAAATTAAAGGATACGTACAAAATTGGGTAAACGCACTATTGTAACACAGCATTGACATAATGTAAGATCATTGAACAACTGTTTGAAAGTTTGTTGCTTGTTTTTGTCTATCTACTGTCAATCCTTGAAAAGAATTTGAAGTATGGTTCAAAATGCACGTTTTCTTTAAAGTATTTGAAATTTCTTGTATGTAGTGCCTGCTAAATTTGAACTTTTCATTTGCAAAGTATTTATTATATTATGATATTATTATAATTATTATGATATTATTATATTATTATTATTATTATTTATATTATTATTATTATTATTATTATTATTATTATTATTATTATTATATTATTATTGGGAGATGTTAACATATAAAGCAGTAATTAGAATTTTGCATAAAAATACATATGTTTCTATTAAAAACAATAAAGAACTTGTAAAAATCCCTTAACTTTTGTTGGTAGTATAGATGTCTAGCCATTAGCATTAGAAATTGAAGGTTACGCAACACGCGGAATGTAAACATTGCTAGCTCCATTATGAAGCCAAATATTTTGTTTGCGAACTAATCTTTGAACTATTTGTCTACAGTGCAGTGGTTGGTTCAAACACACACACACACACACACACATTCAGTCGAATGTTTACTTTTTAGAAACAACCGAAGGGCAGGGAGCACTTTGTTTTCCTCCTTTGTGTCGAAAGTAATTCACTTTTAATAAACTTCTATGAAACCACGTTTTAAAAAAGAGTATGCAACGAAGACTGAACAAAAAACGTTCGGCCCGGAGGCACAATTTTAATCGCACCCACGCGAATTCCCCACGAGGAAGACCGAGGAAGAAGGACCTCCGGCGTGCCGAGCGGGAAATCCCACTTGGCTCGCCCGTGCGTCGTGCCAGCACGCAACTCCGCCCCGTCCCTCACCCACGCCGCTCGCACGGCTACGCTTCGCCAACCGCAGGAAGAAAGCTCATCAACCACCAGCTGCCGCAGCACTGTGGGCCTGCGTGGGCAACACGCGGACACAGGGATCTTCCTGCTCGAAGGCCGTTGGTGCACCTAAACACCTGCCTCTTCCATGGAATCCCATATCGCCTCCAGAGACTGAGTCAATAATTGTTTATTCCTTAGTTGCGTGCTTTGAATGAGCACATACGGGATATAATTAGTAGAAGATTTGTGTAAGTTATATATTTTGTCGGGATGTTCCAAAGGTTACTTTATATACTACAAATGACATTTCGTACTGATTATTTTTCACTCTTCGAAAATCTTGGCCAATATGCATCTGTCACCTCGGATATGGAAGCTGTATTCTAGCCTCCATACCAACCTGCCAGGATCTCTTAGTAATGAAATTGCACTTCAAATTTAGCCTTGTGCAAACCAAATTCAGCCTCAGGTATGTATATGTATATTGCATGTATGCATATATGACCATGAACGAGTTTTCATGCTAATTTTTATTTAAATCAGTGATAAATCAGGTATAGTATTTGCATAAGTTATTAAATGAATATTCACTGAACTTGCATCTTTTGTACCATATAACTATTGAATATCATCACAATATATATAAACATTTCATATTATTAAAGAATATTTTTATAAAAAGATTTTCGTACAATGTTAAATATAATTGCAAAACGTATTTGGAGTGAGAATCATGTAAGATGGAATTTGCAAATGCAGATTCGCAGATTGATATGTTCTAGAATTTTCTACCAGCTAACTCGCTGGGTAGCCGACCACACCTGAGAATTGTAGTTTAATTACTTTGATCGTTAGTTTCAGCGGTTTTCTCTGATCAATGTCATGGTCAATGTCGAAGCAGAACTATCGGGCCACAGTGCACGCGCGAACCTTCCTTTCGCAGTAACTCCACATTACAAGTTACACAGTAGGTTGAAGTTGGAAATGAAACTTGTACACGCGCATTTCTTTGTGTGCATAGTGACAATAAGCTAACATTCACTATACACTTTGATATACATTTTGTAACAATCAATCAATGTGTTAAATGTGATGCTTCTAACAGAAGCAACCATAAAAATATTTATTAAAATGCAGAAGAAAGAAATATGGTTTTCTTAGGAAAACTAGCTAGACGCTCATGCAGAGTAACGACAGAAAAATCCAATTCTCACATTAACAATAATTGGGAAATATGGATACAAATATAACGTACACATAATACATTTCTCCTTAGCACGTTTTTAACTGTTTTTGACGAAAAATAAGTAAAGTAAATAATGAATTGAAGACCGCCAGGCTTAAAATCTCTAAATGTTTGTGGAACTCACTTCCAATAATGACCTCACTATGAACAAATAGCATAGAATACCTGTCGTTTGATTTTTCACTTTTGTGTTTTGAAAAAAAAGCAACATTTTTTGCCCCCCGTTTGAGTCTCCCAGGCCAACGTGCGCCGCAGTGTCTGCTTTTAGATCGCTGACGTAAAGCGTCGTGCTGAGGCGGGTGCCGAGTGGTGGAGCGTCCATTCGCAGATTCTCTCAGAGGTTTTTCTGCCTCGAGGCACGAAATACGGGAATACAAAAGAGATTTGTACTTGGCGCAGAAGCTTGTCAAACTCCCATTGACTACAAGGTCACTGTCAACACTTTTTGCAGACGCGCCAAACAAGAAACATGGGAAGACTTGTCCGCTTCAAGTTGTAAAATGAAATCATGTGCATCAAGGATAGAACTCGAGACCCTTAGTAGAAATGTGGTTATTTTTGTTTCTCCCGGATACGGAGTTTGTAAATTATGAGACAATACAATCAATGCTACGAATATCACAAAAATTTAAACCACAAACACTTGTATAAATCAAAATACGATGTTACCCTATTTAGCACACAATATGCAAACATATAATTTGGACACAATAGTGCTCTAGTCATGAAGCAACCATTTGTATATTTAGTCCTTTTATTTCTTTGCAGTTAATAGTAACACATGTTACAATCTGCAAAATTCTTCCCTTCGTAAGACACATTGGAAGGTTGAATCGACAATAAAATGGGGATATCGTGATCAACAGGTGAAGAAATAAGGAAAATAAGTTAGACACGACTGAAAACAAACATGCTATGAAGAGTCACGTGTGAGTAACGTTTTCTGAAACGTGCCGTGCATTGTGTTTCAAGGGCGATTCACACGCGTCTTCTTCCTTTCGCTTCTCACCGACTCCCTCTGAAGGCTGCCACATTATTTTTGCTTTCATTCCCTTTACGTCTTTCAAATACTACAACGCGAGTATGAAGCGTACTTCATGCGCATTTGTAAATGGTAGATGAATCATAATTCTTCTAGGAAGTATAGCACACATCTTCCAAAACAATGCGTCGATATAAAGCACGGTATTATTAAGTAACCAATGTGCGCGGTTTGTCAAATATCACGCAAGTTAATGAATTTTTAAAAAAAATACTTGTTTCATGAAAGATATTTATTCGCCGATTCATAAATAAATTATCAATGTTCATATTAAATTCTCAATGTCCCATATCAAGTTTTCAAGGGAAGATTCATTTCGTTAATGAAACTATACAAAAGTTCTTTGAGTTGTAGACATAAATCTGTATGCAAATTGAACTTGTAATGTCTTAATTTTTTGAGCAGAGAGAACAATTGATCACAAAAACAACATAATTTTTCACAAACCCGATTACCCCAGCAGTAACAAACTCGTAGCTCTCAATTGGCTTCCAGACGTGTGTGGTAGTGTAAGTAAAGGGTGAAGACAGAGCAAGGAAGGGAAAGGAAAGATTTCGCGTGGCCCGGGCCCGTTTGTTAGGGTAGTGCACTGGCATTCACCTGGAGTTCATAGGAGAAACCATGGAAAACTTCTGATCAGAGCATCCAGCCGCGAGAATTCTCCTACAAGGTACACCTGAATTCGTCCTAGCTATGTAACTAGTGCCGCAAAGCTTGCCAACGTGGGGACTCGAACCCAGGCCAGCGGCACTGCAGGGACATCAAGCGAAGCGCTGTGCCACGTAAGCCGTCTAAGTGCTTGCCGTCGGCTACATGTATCGGTCTCTCCACATATGTGGTAGTGTGGTGCTTGTAAGGGTAAGTATGAAGATGAGGGAAAGGGACAAGGATGAGAAAAAAGATTGCACGCGGTCTATGGCCCGTTTGTGAAGGTGCTACTCCGACGTTCAACTTGCAGTAATCGGAGACCCTCGGCAAACTACACATTAGAGCAGCAGAGCATCTGGAAGTCTCCTTTAGATAGCGGCTGAATTGGGCCTAGCTATGTATCTTGTGTCAAAAAATCTACCACCGTCAAGGCTCCAACAATGGACCTCCTGGTCAGAGACATTGCAGTTACAATTGTTTATCCTGAGCCACCTCAACCGGTAAAGCAAGGTTTTGGACTCCACATAATAAGATGTGGTTAGGCACCAACTACCGGTCGATAGCATATTATGCTGATGAGAGATACCGGAGCGTAAATAAGATATGAAGCGTAGTGTAGAGAACATGGATATCAGGTCATGTTTATTGTAGTCCTAATTCGGACTACAATAAAATAATAATAATAATAATAATAATAATAATAACACAATAATAATAACAAAACAATAATAATAACAAAACAATAATAATAACAATAAAACAATAATAATGGGTTTTTTAAACACTTTTGTGGCAAACAAAATGCTAGTCTCGTTCACGATGACTACCGAATGATTTATTCGTGAACTGCTCGAATTCTTATTACAACTTTTTTCCTCACGTACGAGACATAAAAAGAAAAATGTATGATTTTCGATTGGGCGACACCACAGACAGTGCATGGGAACAAAAGAGTTGTAAGTACGCATCAAGTTCTGTTGTTTTCCAAATCAGTCATGCACCCACGCAGTTAGGAGGTGGGTAGTACTGGATGCGTTTCCTACGCTCAATTGCACAGAACGTATGTGGAGGCAGGCGCTACACTGTGACTGAATTACATCCGGATGCAAGCATACATAGAACAATGCGAATTGGAATTTTTCTTTAGGAGGGGTATGAAAAACAAGATTTATATACTTTTTCGTTGCCATGGCTCGGCAAAAAGAGTTTTCCCGCCGAAAATTCATTGTCTTCTGGCGCACGATTATGATACTTTCTCTTCTTAAGAAGTAAGGGCGAGAAAGTTAAAAAGTGGACAAGCCGGGGTGACATAACGAAATCATGTTTTCAGGTTCTTTCTTTAACTATGGATAATACACACACGTTTCCTCTGACATGCTATGAGTGATTTCTGTTTCTTTCTATGACGGGTCGATCCAAAATAAACGTTCACATTTTCAAACTCACGTTTTTATTTTCCAATTTTCTAGATGCGATTCATTGAAGTCAAGGGCTTGGGGCAAACCACTCTAGTCACAGAAAGCCGCCCCTTCGCGCTATTCGTAAATGTTAGTATCTCTGTTTTGGTCAAATTATATCTCGTCTTGTTACTGTTCCAAGACCTTTACATGAACAAGAGGAACATATTTACAAGTACAGAGTTCTGCATTGGGACGAGAACAATCGTTCAAGTATTGCGACGCTCGGTAGGAGTGACCTTGCTTCGGAGGAAGGAGATCCCTGATCAATGGACATTTCGACCGGGAGCCTTCCGCCTCTCAGTCAGGTGCAGATTAAGACGTTCGACTCTCTCTAAAAGTATCGATTCCAGAATCGAAAAGTTGAAGTGGATTCTAGGAGTCACATGAGAAGACTACTCAACGTAGGTATCGATAACGGAATCAAGCAATTACTATTTAATAAAACATAACCAAATGTTAATTAAATTTTAATAACAATAATAAAATATTGAATAAATAAAAAAAGATATATATATATATTATTAAAGATGAAATAATGTAGTTGAAGTAAAGTAAAAGAATGTATCAATGAAACTATATATTAATAGAACATAAATGAAAAATATAATATATTATAACATCAACAATAGTATGAAATAACTAAATCAAGGAAACAACTTCACACACGGAGATCCTGACAGGAAAATAGTTTTTTTGTTTTAAATTGAGATGCTAAAAATGTAATTTGAACCAATAAGTTTGGTTTGAACGAAGCGAAAGGTGGAGGCATGGTGGGAGGCAGAATTTAAAACTCAATATAGACTTCTATAAAATTAATAATAGACCAATAACTACATTTATAATAAAGGCAAACAACAAAATATCTGGAAAATGCAACAAAACTGCAGAAGTATGCGAATACTTAAAAAAAATAATGAGAGTATTTTTTTGATTCGATTCTGGCCATTTGGAATCGATTCAATCAAGAATAGGAATCGAAAGAAAAGAATCGATTCCGAATTGGAATCGGTAAAATCGGAACGTCCCTCTGTGCAGAACAGCCGAGGATCTCCGGGTGCTCTACCACCGCCCGGCGCTGGGCCGCTGTTTATACACTACTTTTTTCATACCGTTTCAGGACATTCTAAGAGAATTTTTGAACAAACTTAATGGGGAAGGACTTTATGGCAACTATATAGGCGATCAATTATTCATTCGATTTGGAAAAGACACATTCTTTTGAGAGTTTTTTAGCCGGGCCCACGTAGAATATTCTGGAACAATTATTTTAAAAATGTGTTTTCAGGTAGTTTCAAGGCACCTGTAGTGATGAAACTCTACTAAGAATTACTATACTGCCTGCACACCATAAAACGAAACGTTAAGATTTGTTTCCTCAGATTTCCCACAATTAAAACTCGTTTTGCGAAGAAACATTCAAAATTTGGAGACAGTTAATTAAACAAATTATGGAGACCTTTTTATCATGCAGCTATCTTTTCATTGGGTGTTCATAACACGTGCCACTGCATTTTTTGAAAATCTCTTTTACGAACTTGCACAGCGCACATAAAAAGGTTTAACATGATAATATCCGCTAAAGATGACACGCGAAGCTGGTTAGAATATAACAGCTATCAAACTTCAACAGTCTGCCTATAAAGGTACTCGTGCGTTGATTTTTTTCTCGTTTGCGATCCATTTCGCTGCGGAACGAGCCCGCGGGGACCGAATGACCCCTGAGAGCGAGGTGGTCTTCGCGCAGCTCCCTCGGCGAGGCAGGGCGCGCGGCGGAGGCACCGAGAGGCCGCGTTGTATGCAAAGCCGAGCAGAAGAATCGGGGCGTTTGGATGTAAATCCGGCGGCGCGCGGTGCACGAAGGGAGCCGCCTGCGCATGCGCATGCATTCCACGGCCTTTGACCCTTCACGTCCGCCCCAAGGGCACGCCCAAGTCGCCGCCGACAAATAGCTACGCACATGTTCCGGATACAGAAATGTTAACCCTAGCAATAAATGTATAACAGTATAAAAGGTAATGTTTATTCCTACGAAGGGGGGGGGGCTGACAAGTCCACTTATCTAATTCGTACGAAAGAAAAAATATACATTCCTATCAACACATAATATATTAACTCAATTTTTAGACATAGAAAAATCTTGACGGAATCCACCAATAATCTCTGCTTGATATATTATACTCTCCTTCACAAGCAACCGAACAAATTATTATTTATTTAGAAAGTTTCGAACAAACATGTCTGCTTGGACTTTGACAACTTGTCCTTCTCTTGTTTCGCATTTGCTTTACGTAAATACTCCTAACGTCGGAAAAACTACGTCTTTTACGAAGGGGGGTATCCAACCCGTACTACAAAAATGCATATTAAAAAAAGATATACTCATCTTCTGTCACTGTGTAAAACGAAGAGTGAATCTGCCTCAACAATTATATTAATTCTGAATAATGCAGTACATGTATCAATTGAACTGAAAGCAATATCAAGGTGACTGATTTTTTGAGTCCCCGCCGCCTTTAATATTTCTAAAGATAATTGTTACTCTTTTTTCTACACAAAGAAAGACATTCTTAATGCCAATAATCACTACTCATCAAACACCTACCTGGCATGGTTTCTTCTGCCTGGAGTCACATTACGATGTGGACATTACAAAACATCATGGGAAAACCATGAGTGGTTGATTTATAATTTTACCGAATAAATTAAATCAATTTGCGAAGGTTCCTCTTCTGAGATTTTAGGAACATTTAAAACATTCTTGGATGCTCACAAAAAGATTTAGGCTATATGAATGCCTGTTTTAGAACAAAATGGCCTAATGAGACAGGTCACGGCAAAAACTAGAAAAATAGTTTAAACAAACGAGATGAAAACTGAGGAAAATCGCTGGGAAAGTAAGAAAATGAAATCCCACAGCGCAAGGGAAAGAATGTGCAATATCATGGTAGGATTGAGAGAAGACAGAGTGAGTGCACTCACACCAAGCATAGTAGTCATAAGAACCACAAAGCAAGCAAAATATACCTCGGGTAAATAAAATATATATAAAATAAATATAATAATTATATTTGAAAAACAGTATAAACATTACAGTTATACAGGAAGAATAAATATTAAAAATAATAGATCCTACTTGTCCACTTTTGTAGGAAACGGCAATTTGTGCTGACTGAATGTACGAATTAACCTACTGTCGTATCAATCTATTTTCCTAATTAAACATGCCTTGTACCTAGTATAAAATTCCAAGAAGGAACTAGTGCAGATCCCAACATTTGCTGGCAAACCAAAGAAACTTCAAGTCTAGTCACGAATACTTTCGTTAAACATTAATGGTTTCTTCCGAGAGCTTCTTAAAAGCTCCCTTTCGGTGGAACACTGTTTCTTAATTGACAAGTAAAGCATTCGTCAACATTCCAATCCTCTTTCCTTAACAAGAACTGTTATGGGACTATCGGTTGCATGCGGACGAGGCAAGAAAAGCGAGTTATGCGGAAATGTTTGCAGTTAACTACCGCACCATAATTCAGAAGAAAAAAACCAACATTTCCTAATTGATCGGCACTTACATCTCTTGGTACACAACGCCACATCCTACCACCACCGTACCAACAATAGCATTACCAATTCTTCAACTGTGAATATTCTCGTCTGTATTTCCGACAACGTTTCTGCCAACGCACTCAATCATGTCCTTGGCAGCATCGCTGCCAACACTTCCGACTTTTCCCACGTACGCGTCACCTTCTTCCTTGAAAGCGTCGCGAACATTCCCGTCAATAGTTTTGCAAACATCGACAGACTTTGAAGGGTTGACGATTATTTTACATAAATTCCAATCCATTCCTGTTAAAGTCGCCTTAATCGATTGCTACGACTGTCATTTGTTGTTTTTGGATTTTTGTTCTACAGTTTTCTATTTGGTATCACCATTGACGAACTTTAATGGTGTGTGTGCGCGTTTATGAGCGTGCGTGTGAAAATATTTGTTTGAGGGTGTATGACTGTGCGTGTGAATTTGTGTGTGTTAATATGTGCGTGCGTGTATGTAAAACACATCTTAGTTTTTTGCTTTTGGTTCGAATCGCCATGCCCTTTTCGGACCCCTCAGAATCACACTCAAGATCTCTTCCTAAAGCCCGCTATACACGGTCATTTTTGCATCATTTTTTCATCATTTTTCTGTACAGAAAGTGGATGGAAAAAGGATGTGCGTTTGTTTCGGTACCGAAACTGGATGAACGTGATTCCGATGTTTTTACACGATCATTTCTGCTCTGTATGCAATCGTGATGAAAATACTTCCTCCACACGCAGCAAAAAGCGCTGGAAGTTAAACAGTTGAACATCGCACGTACATAAACAATTGCAATACGCGGGAATAATGATGAGATGGTTACGTATTCGCAGAGAAGGTGGTAGATAGTCGTGTGAAGTATTGTGATTTTTGAGTTGGAAATGGAAAGGAAACAGTGATCGCTACGGCGGCAGCTCACATTATTATGGCTTCAGCTATAGTAAAAGCAGAACGTAAAAGAAAGAAACGCTGTACTTGGGTGAAATCCTGGGGGCAGAAAAGAGAGACTGGTGTGGGTCTGCTACACATGGTAGACAACGAATTGCGCTTCGAAGACCCACACTGTTATCGTCAGTTCATGAAAACAGCACGAAACGCTCTAACGTTCGAACAACTCTCCAGGGCACGGAATCGAAGAAAGTTCCATAGAGTAACACCAGGGGCGCCATAGTCAAACTGGATGCAATTTGTACGGAAAAATGAAGCATGCTTCATTTTTACGTACAAATTGCATCCAGTCTGGTCAGTAACTTGTCTGTACCGACGAGAAATGATCCAAAAATGACCGTGTAAAGCGGGGTTAACAAATTAGGTAAATTATTTATTAAAATGGAGGCGTAAGCATCAGTACTCGTACGTTCGCAACGTTTTCTGACATTTCAAATTCGTTTGATCCAAAACTTGTTTTAGAGCGCTCTTCTGTGAAATTCGTTGCTGAGTCCCAGCCCTGTACACGATTAGGCGAAGACTCCTGTGTTATTCGTCTGGAGTGTACGCAACAGGAATTCTGATCCCTCGCAGAATGTACCGTTAGCAATCACGACAGCAGCGCAGTTTTGGCTTGGCGGCCCCGGCTCGGAAGCTTCCTCATGAGGACTCTTGGAACTGCCGCCCAGCAATTTTCCTCCACCCCGTACAGCGGCGCGTGCGTCGGCGTGCCCACGCCCACGCCTGCCCCCGCCACTGCCACCGCCTCCGCCTCCGCCTTCAGGCGCCGCGTATCGCGCTCCCGATCGCGGTCGTGCGGTTCAACGTTCTCCGTTCGCACGGAATCACGAGCGAGCCGTGACCTCTCCCAGGGGCACGAGGAATCCGCTTGGAGGTGGTGATGGCGGAGACGGTGATGACTGACGCTGAGATGGAGATGGCACAGGACACAGGGCAGAGGAGTAGGAATGCGACATGACCACAAAACATCTATCCTTCAATCTCGATTCTGTAACGTCGATCCTTTGACATATAGACCCTATAACACCGATCCCTCGACATTTAGACCCTATAACACCGATCCCTCGACATATAGACCCTATAACACCGATCCCTCGACGGGGTGACGACAACTCCTGCTTTGATTGTTGATCGAAATCCAGTGAGTTGAGAGAGTGTCCATATATTAAATGATTTGGAGTTATTGTGAAGGCTTCGGTATTATTCTTGGAACAAGCAGCCTAGGGCTGTGAACTGTTAGAATTAGACGGCTCGTCTCCACTGCGTGTCGCATTCCTAGGAAAAAATCAGCGTTGTTAATAAAGGTACCTCTGCAAGTTAGATTTGCCACTGAGTAAGCTAGACTCGAGTTCCATTAGTATCCCTGTCTACTTTACGCTCCCATAACAACCGCAAAAATATTTTGAATCTAATTATCACAGTTGTGACTAGACCCAGAGCTTCATTTATCGATGCTATTATATGTAACACCTGAGAGAATTTCGTGATTAAACTTAAGGGGGACTTGTTTGACGTTAGTATAGGGGTTATACAGAGTTCGTGAAGATTATCATTGGATATGAACCACGGCTTTGGAAATAATCCTTAGGAAACAATTTTGGAAGGTATAAAGTCTTAGGCTGTGCGATGGCTGCTGAGTCCCAGATTTGACTCGCGCAATTGAGCTTGGATCTGATCATAGCATCCGTCGTTGGAAGCAGATTTGAAGAAAAGATCAACCTACAATCGGGAAGAGCTAGTGAGGAGAGGTGCGTGTGTGGTTAAGCCTAGTCTATGGAGAAGGTAGGTTTTCCACGCAAGACTGCGATCGAAGACGACTCCAACGTAATTAATGGGTGGTAATCATAGAATGGATGTGAAGTTGTTTGTTAACTGATTAGGTAAGAGTGGGTCTACATAGAGGGCGAAGAGTTTGACTTGACATTTTATAGGGTTCAATGTGATCCACCATTTGCTGTGCTAATCAGAGAGTTGATCCAGATGAGTTTGAACATCAAGAGTTGCATCATCCAGTACAAGGTTAGTTGAGCGTATGACTAGGTCGCCATTGGAGAGACTAAACGAGATGTTCAAAGTGGTTGGCGCTTTCAAGGTATAGATATAAAAGAGAGATAGAGTTGAAACGGATGGCTTGTTGAGAGTAGGAATTACAAACCTAATTTACGCTGGGATATGGCAGAGGTTTCAATAAGATGCGCTTTTAGAAATAAAGTATATTTCAAAGATTCTGTTGATGGATGGGAGGAGAAAAATGGATATCAAACCAGATGGCGTGGAAGGATCTTTTCCGTTCAAAGAAAGCGACTATACGAGCGTATTTCCAAGGTGTTAAGAAATATGTTATTTTTTTGAGTAATTGAAGATATTGGAAATATATAATGGCGTTTAAAAGTGGTTAATTTAAAAGGAACACGCTAATTTCATCTGGGCACAATGAAATTTTCAGGAGTAGATTCTACAAGAAGGAAGTATCTTCTAATGGTGAGATGAATTTCATGGGTTGATTTCATGGGTGGTTTTAATTTTGTTCTCTTGTTTGATTAAATACTGGATCTGCAGGGGGTAGAAATGAAAACTGATGCAAAATAAGCCTTTAGAGTGTTGGGTTTTTCGATTGAGGGATGCGGTGGTGGAGGGTGTTTGGTACTCGGGAGTAATGGGTTAATGTGGACATGACTATCAATTTCGTTTTGGGTAGGAAGGGTTTTTATTGAAGGAAGCATTCGAGTTTAAAAAAATTGAAAGTAAGTCTTTATTATATTGAAAGGGAAGAGTTTTAATTACAAATGGTGAAGTTTATAGGTTGTAGATTAATGGGTGATAATCAGAGGGTAGCGCAAAGTGGGTTTCATGCCCCCTAAGAGCAGAACACTTACAAGGTCCCCCCCTCTTCCCACTGCTATTCAACCGCTACACAGCGGACACCCCTAACCCCAGATTAACCCAAATAGCGCAATTTGCAGATGACACAGCAATATGTCTCATCCATCATTAAACTTTATAACAAATGAAATCCAAACTCATCTTCAAAAAAGTTGTTCATCAAAATGGAAGATAAAAATCAATCCCACCATATCAGCCGCTAAAAATTCACAATCAAACCTTAGTCTCCTTCCATTCACTTCAAATTAAATAATAATATAATTCCTTGGACTCCAAATAATATGGCGGTCAAATACCATGGACTACATCTGGACACCACGCTCAACTGGAAAATACAGCAAAGTTCAAAAAGCCAAAATTAAAATTCTTCAAATAAAACCTCTCATACATAAAACTACTACACTGTCTTTAAACAATGTCACTATTTTATATAAATCAATCATCAGACCCCTCTTCCCGTACGTCTGCCCAATATGGACTAATGCTGCCAAATATAATATTCAAAAATTGCAAGTCATCCAAAACAAATTCTATAGATCCATCACCTAAGCTCCCTGGTTCATCTCCAACACGTAATTTCACACCGAATTACACTTCAAACCAATTCTCACCAATTTCCTATCTTGCCAATAACTTTTACTCGAACCTGCCATTAATCAACCAAAGCAGAAATCTCAAACTTGGTAAATATACAGTCAATCTCGAATAAGAAACATATCCGTTACAAACATTCTTGGACATATTTAGCAATAAAGAATGAATCAATTGAAGTGTTCTGCGAGACCCCTCGTCAGATGTAGCTCAGTGTTAGTTGTAAAATAGATTAAGTTAGATTGTAAGACAGAATAGCAAATGTAAAGTTGACACAAACTGAACTTAGTAATCTCATTCAGAACATAAATACATTTTAAAAGAAGTGGGTTTCCACTGCGATGGCTGAAGCGAGATTAAGCGATATTTCGAAATAAATTGATGGATATATATGAGATATTGATGGAACTCTTTGGGAATGCTACAGCGGCAACTAATGTCAAACTGCTCTCGATATATGAATGACTATTTTGATGGAAAATGAATAAAAATAAATTCACAGTAAATATTCACAATGTTCCAAAATAAATCTATTGTCACAAATGTTGAATGGATGTAAAGAAGAGTTTTTTTAAGGAAATCAAAATTGCATGGAATAATACCGTGAAATCGAATGTACAACTTATACCCACACCGAAACTAACAAATGTGATACTTGTTGAATTTAGAATGTTAATTCTGTAGCATTTTTAGCTGAGCTGAGAATTAAAAGATCTTCAAACAAACGTGTGTCTAATATTAATATATATATATATATATATATATATATATATATATATATATATATATATATATATATATATACATATTTCAAAACGAGAATCAGATTGATTTGGAAACAAAACACTAGTGGTTTAATTAATTAATTCATTCATTCATTCATTTATTCTAAAAAATAAATTAAAGAATGATGAACTTCTCTTACCGTGTTAATGTTTCCTTTAAAAAACTGCGAAGAAATAAAAATTATCATCATATTTTTACTACAACACCATGCATATTAACGTAGGCATTGCAACACTGACTACACTTTATACCAAAGGACAGCAAAGAACGAAATACGAGTGAAGTTGCAGAATTACAAGCATTACTGTTAATGGGATCATTGTGAATCTACGACCGTTTGTTCTCAAAGTTTATATTCTTATTAAAATAATAGGAAATGCACTCTTGCTCATTACTACTTTTGTACTAACTTAAGCGCAGATTATTGCTGCATCTGGTGACTCCTTCTGGAAAAGCATTGTTTCAGTGAAGGACGAGGCATCTCGACAAACAAAAGACCAGTCACATCATACCATATGAATACGCTTGGTAGACAATGCAGAGAGCTGTGCTCACTAGTAGCGGCAGTTTCGTGAATTCATGTCTGCTGCCGAAGTGGGCGAACGCGGAGGCGGCGGCATTCAAAACGGAGGCCGAGCGTCCTGCCATACTCCAATGTGTTGGTGGCGATGGTAGGCAATATCTTCTAGGCAACAAGAGACACCATGTTGGCCTTTATTACTGCAGAGATATGGAAAACACGTTGCTATAAGAGTGTGATATTTGAGACTTTGTATGAATTAAACTATAATTGAATGGGTGAAAACCAGAACGGTATAAGTGTCATTTTATAAATTTAGAAAAATCTGTTTATTTAAGTCAATGTTACTGTAAAATCGGGGTGCTTTGTTTTACTTCTAAAGCACGGCATTTCAATTGTTCATTAAAACTACATAAAAATATATTTCCACTGAAATATAGCCTAAAAGAAACTTGTTTTTCTTAGAATTTATAAAATGTCACTTATACTGTTGCGGTTTTCATCCATTCATTTGTCACCATTATGGACCCAATTAAGCTCGGAAATGAGTTCCGCAATCGTAAAGAAATCCAAATTGAGACCATGTAACTGAGAAACAACATTATTTGAACAAATTTAGTTATGAATTAAACTAATAAAAACGCATACGGTGTGTAGATCATTTCTTTTCCTATAAACTCTTATTCATCATGAGCAAGAAACATTTTGCGAGATTCAAAAAATTATAGTTTTAAGCGTTTTATTCCTTAATTCTGGAACTGTTCGCGTTTTTAATTTTTATACGAATTCCAGTTTAATACAAATCAATAACACTGAATGAAATACACGCGAATTGTACCTTTGGAATTAGCTTCTTAATTAATTACTGTTAAATATTTTACTATGGAAATGGACAAATATCATTCATAACTTTTTTACTTCCAGCTGTTATCAGAAAACATATCATTTCCAGTGATCTTTAATTATAATTTTAAATTTAAATATTTTATGTGGAAAAGTTATTGTTTGAAACTGGCAGCAATTTTTCCTCTTAAATAAAACAAAATCTTAATTAATTTAGAGAATTCTTCAACGATTGAAAGAGTTTCATTAGTATTCATTTTTGTAATTGAGGAAAACTATCCGAAAGGAATAAGTAAAAAGAGCTGTGAAGTAAATTTCAGAACTTTTTTTTACATAGGATTATTCATTATCACATACGTTCAAACATTTATTTTTCATATTAGAGTATAAACGAATTTGTGAGTTTTTAGTAAATGTAATACAGAATATTAAGCATTGTTTCAAACTTTTCTTACTTGCAGATAACACGGAATAGTAACACTCTTTTCGCTTGAATAAATGTCTACGATCTGCTCACTGTTAACTGATTTATCCGGAAAGTATTTGATTTATGGAACTATTTAATTGACAGCAAATGCTGTATCAGAAACAATCTGCAGAATCCCGCCAATAGAAGTGACCTTTCTCTGTTCTTCGGAGTAGCAAGGCCAGGGTCATCTCTTCTTTCAAGATTGCAAAAGAGAATACAGTCGTGACGAAAGTCACGCGCACGAGAACGACCCATCTTCTACGACGTGCTAATACCACGCAATCAGCAACCGCCAACGAGGAGATATTGTAATTGCCCTCCTATTAAACAAACCGGAATCAGTTACATCCCATTTTAGAATAGTGCCAATGTTTCGTTTCCTAACATTTATTTTCACAGTTTCTCATCTGAACGCATTCGTTCATTATCTTGCGCTTTGTAAATCGCATCACACGGAGAGATTATTTTCGGTACCGTACTAACTTCGAAAAAAATGAAAGACTTGCAGTCAGGTCACGTGTAAATTATCTTAATTTCCTGCCTCTCTTACCCGCACTCATCGACACCCCCCCCCCCCGAAGATTAGGAGGCGATCTGACTTGACAATCGCATTTTCGGAGCTCTTCAGATGTCTTCTGAGGCCATTTGGGGATAGGAGACCAACTCTATTTCGGTCACTGAAGGTAAGGGTCAAAAGAGGCGGTGTGCAGGAAAAATCGCGTGTAAGGTAAGTTGTGTGAGGTATCTACTTCGGTATTCGGTACGTGTTTTTCAGAAGTAACCATAAATCAAACGAGTCAAGGCCAGCTTAAACAAATAAGGTGGGGAATTTTAAGAACTTTGAAGGAAGAAAGTTTTAAAATGAAGTTTAATCATAATACCGATTTCATTTATACACTACTGTTAATTTGTATTTTTAATTTATAAACACTTAAATGAAGCATCTGGAATATAATTTAGTAAATCTGACTACTAGCACCATTCTGGTAACTTAAATATCTTGGTACCTTAAAAATGCCCCCCGTCTGAGTTCTTTCATTCCATGTTCAACCACTGATTTCATCCCAGTCTTATTCAACGCTTCAATGAACTCGTAAGTCTCTGTCGATTATGTTAGATACTTCTCTTCGCAATTCCTATGATTATGAGCCCATCGACGCTTAGTCCATTTAAGAAAAAGACAGCTACGCTAAACTTAGACAAAGCTGACACATTCATAGTAAGGTCGAATTCAGCCACTGTCTAGAGGAGAATTCTAGCGGCCGGCTGCACTATTCGGTAGTTTTTTTTTCTGTTTTCTCCGATCAACACTAAGCGAATGCCGGAGCATTGCTCTAAAAATCTGGTTACGTTCCCCGCACGATCTTTCCTCTCTCTTCCTTTCCATCCTCTTCCCTTACACACACATGCACTACAAATGCTGAGAGACCAGTTGGGAGCTTAGAGTTTGCTCCAGCAGGGGCGGGTTTCAGCTGGTGAGAGATACTCGGATGAGGAAAACCCCGCAAGATGATGGTGAGATTCGGTGCTGACCACAAGTGATGGAAGAACACTACCACTTCCCCCCCTGATAAGAGAATGCACTACACTTACGGGACAAAACTATAGACCAATCAGCTTGCTCCCCACATTATCAAAAATTTTTGAAAGATTGATACTCAGTAGACTAAATAAATACCTCACTGAAATAAAAGCAATTCCCGATGAAAAATTCGGCTTTAGATCTAACCATTCATGTACGCACCAATTACTGAGACTAACGGAAAATATTGCAGAGAGCGTTCATCAAAAGAAACATACTGTAGCAGTTTTCTTAGACATTGCACAGGCGTATGACAGAATCTGGCATACAGGGCTAATGTATAAATTATGTAATTTGGGAGTCCCTTATTACATCCAAAAATTAATCCATAGCTTTCTGACTAACAGAAATTTCATGGTAAAAGTCAATGAAACATTATCAACCCCTCGAAACATATCTGCAGGTTTACCTCAAGGCTCTGTACTCTCTCCGACATTATTCAATGTTTACACTTCAGATATTCTACGAATGACAGACACCAAATTAGCTCTTTTCGCTGATGACACAGCATTATTCACTGCTCATGAAGATATTTTCATAGTCCAAAATCGGATACAGAATAATCTGGAAGAACTAATATCGTGGACAAATCAGTGGAGAATAAAAATTAATCCAGAAAAATGCCAAGCGAAAATATTCACACTTCGTAGACCAAGAACGCCCCCTACCTTAAAAATCAATTGCAGCCCGATTCAATGGAATATAGGCCCAATTAAATATCTTGGTGTACACTTCGATAAAAGATTAACATGGAAACCGCATATCCTTGCATTAGTAAATAAAGCTCAGGGGAAAATGTCAAAACTATATCCAATAACAAATAGAAAATCCTCATTAAAAATCGAATGCCAGCTCATGATATTTAAATCAATCATTTTACCCACCCTAACATACGCTTGCCCTGTCTGGGGAAATGCAGCACCCTCATCAATAGAGAAACTTCAGACGGTACAAAACAAATGCCTTAGGAAAATCATACAAGCACCCTGATTTATACCCAATTTCCAGATACATGGGGAGCTACGTATGGATCTAATCAAAGATCACATCTCTACAATTTCGAAATGCTTTTATACTTCACTCAACATTTCTCACTTAACAAATAACTTTAACCTAGGACGAAATGCTGTGCACCCCTGCCGCATCAAATCCAAATTTCCAAAAGATAAATTTCGCCCCCCGTAGAAAGCACATGATAAAACCAATTCAAACATCCAACCTAACATTAAAGCATGTAAATTTTAAATAAACAATAAATCATCCCAATCCCAATCCAACACCTTAAAAAAAACAAAAAAAAACAAACAAACGGAGCAGTGATGTCAAGCTCAAAATGTCAAGGATGCCTATTCCTAACAATGAAAAAATCTATAGTATCCAAGCCCTTGAAAGGCCACATGGCCGAACAAGAAGAAAATAAATGGAAAAAAATACATTTTTTTAATTGGAAAAGGGAAAGGAATTTAGAGAAGAATTCAGCTCAGGGATAACATGTTGAGAATGTTCACAATGCCACAATTGAACTGAAAACTTCCATGCCTTTCACGTGATTCGAACACCCAATGTTTGTGTAATCCGCTGGGCGCACATACTCCAAGATCATGCACCATCAGGTCGGCGTTTTGCGAGACTCTTACTATTTTATTGTTTGAAAATAATTTGAACTATACAATTCGAAGCAATTTTCAAAATACGTTTATATTAATACTATTAAATAAATTCAATATATTTGCTGTTATAAGCTAAAAACCATATCATTAGTATAAAAATTATTTTAAGTTAAAAAAATTAATTTTGAATGTTTTCAAAAGGGTAAGGGCTCCCTCTGAATATATCTTTCAAACAATAGTGTCAGCTACCCATGTGGTCTCAAAAATGCTAGTTAGAGTTAGAAAGCAGGATCTTTGAACTTACGATGCGTCAGTCGCGGACACAACATTAGCCGACGCATTCAATACACGTGATAGTATGATAGTTCGCGAAATCTTCAGTTTGGTAGCACTATCCAGTGTAATAATTCATATCGATGAAACAGCGTGAACTTCACCTTCACAGCCTCTGAAGGTGAAATTTCAAAAGCTTTGAAGGTGATGTGATGAGAGTTTGCTATTAGAGGCTGATTTGCTACAAGCGACGGATGGATTACAGCATAATAAACAGTTGTGTAGTGCGTTTTGTCTATTGACATTTATGACAACCTCTGTCTCGTGCTTTCTAAATGTGCATTGTGTTGTATTGTATTGCAATTTGCTTACAACTTTTAAGTGTACCTTTGCTTAAAAGGATTCCTTTGCGTGAGCAACCAGTTGTCTTCTATGATGTGAGATGCGTGTGTGTGCTTGAGTTAATGAAATGGCATTTGCTTTTCAGACTTCTGTTTTTTTGTCAAGTCTCACTATAACGTGGCCTAAATTACTGAGAATAAATATATTGTACACCTATTTCAAATTTTGGTGAGGTTGAAGGTGAGCGAGAGGAGTTTCATAATTTCTCAGAAAATATAAAATCATCTTCTTGGCAGGATTCCTGTTTTTGCTGGTACCTGCATATCTACCCTCACCTTCCTATCCCTTCAATTATCTGTCAGACCTCTCGCTTCTATTGTTCTTTTGGCCTTCATTCCATGTATAATCAGGATGTGATTTCTTGGATACGTTTCATAATTAATTTTTATACAATTATAATTTTGTATAAGTTTTTATTTACATTTTATGCATAAATGTTATTCATTCTTTCCATATTATGTGCATATTTTCATGTTTTAAATCTTACATGTGTTTGGGCTTCAGTCGGATACTCTAAAAACTTTAACAGTCGCATTGCCATGCAATTCCGATACTCTGAGAGCACCAATGGAGAAGGGGGATCATAGTGAACCTCAAAGTAAATTGACATAATTGAAGGAACATTTTATATGTTAAAATACTACAATCACTTTCTTCATGTGGTTAAAATATTTTTAGTTTTTGAAAAATCCATATGGCAACGGTAAATGTATTTTGAACACTTTCTGTACTTGCTGTGCTTTCCACAAGGAGTCCATGTAATTCTGAACAACTAGTTCAGCCATTCACTACGTTTTTTTCGATTGCACAACAGTTCTACACCTTGACAGATACTAAAATAAGATTGCAATGCGTTGCTAGCTCTGGTAAAGAATTAATAAGAAGAGCAGTATTTGAAGCATTAGGCATTCGAAAAATTAGGCGAAAAAGGAATTAGGAAAAGATGGAATTATACGGTTGCAGAGGCAGTGCAAGAAAAAAGATAGCATACGTAAATTATCTACAAAGCAGAAACGATCGGACTAAACAGATCTACAATCAAAAAAGGAATAAAGCTAAATCGTTACTGAGACAAGTCCATCACGATTCTTGGGATAGATATGTGAATATGTTACAACATGATGTATTCGGAAGACGAAATATAGTATATAAAGTGTTATTAACAATGAATTTAGAAGTAACAGATCCGGCAAGATTGAATATAATATCCAGGAAAGAGTGGTTGGACTACATTGTAAAATTATGGAGTGAGATTGAAGAAAGGTATACGCCGGATGAAGAAACAGGAATAAAAAGAAATGTAGATATGTTAGATATGAAAGAGCTTGATAATGCATAAAATTCCCAAAAATAGAAAAGCCTATGGTCCTAATGAAGTTAACGTAGAATTAATTAAATATGGAAGTATGTTACTGAAATTTCGTCTGCTTCACCTAATGAATGTATGCTGGCAAAGGTGTGCAATACCAGATGAATGGTTAGGTTCGTTAATTACTCCACGTTTCAACAAAGGAGATCGAAGTAAATGTCACAATTCTAGGGGTACTTGTCTTCTTAACTCATGTTACAAACTACGTGCAAAAATTGTGAATAACGGACCTGCACTCTACCTCAGGGGGGTTAGAAAAGGCCGTTCAACAGTAGATGGCATATTTACAGTAAAACAAATCATTGAGAAACGAATGGAGTTTAATAAAGAAACAAATTTGGCCTTCGTGAATATTGAGAAAGCTATTGATAATGTCAAACGACGGGTAATATGGAGCATTACGAAAGAAGAAGGGGACCCAAGGCTTCTAGTGCAAGTAGTGAAAAATGTGTATAATAATATCAATATTGCAGTAAAATACAATGGTTTTGTTTCCAGGAAGAGGATTATAAATAAAGAAGTAAGGCGTGGAGACAGTCTTTCGCCAACACTCTTTCACATACATCTGGGATATATAATCAAAAGGTGAAAGAACGTGGTTCTCTCACGAATAACTTGAACAAAAATACATTTTTAAATACTCTTATAATCAGACAACCAGATGATCCTGCAGGAAAACAAAGATGATTTGCAAAGATTTATTTACCAACTGGAGCAAATTTTTATGGATTACAATCTGATAGTATCAGTTTATAAGACCAAAGTAATGACTTTTAAAGGAAAAGAATCAGTAAAGATAAATATTGTGTTTCAAAATATGGTTTTAGAAAACGTGACACATTTACACACTACATAGGGTGTGAAATTACATATGGAAGAGATATGGATATCACCAACAAGATCCATAAATTGCTAGCAGTATTTGGAACTATAAGTAGAACTTTTAAAGGAAAGCAAAAAAAAAAACAACATTAAACTGTTTTGATATCATGGCCCTCCCAGTTTCACAGTACGGATGTGAAACATGGGATTAAAAACATAATTTTAAGAAGATTGAATCAGCAGAAATGAGATTTCTGAGAGGAGTAAATGGCTGTACATTACGAGACCAAACAAAAGGTGAAAAAATGAAAAGTCCTAGGGTGGAAAGAAACAGTACATGACAAAATTAAGAATTACATACAAAAATGGGTGTCACATATTCAAAATATGCCGCAAGGCAGACTTAGTGCATATTCTCTAACTATAAGATGAGAGGAAAGAGAAACATTGCATGGCCAAGACCTGAAAAGAGGCTGGAACAAGCAATATGCCTAATCCGTAAAGGAATATGATGATGATGCAAGCTCTGGTACCAGAACATTGGAATTTCCACCAAGTGATTATGCGAAAAAAGAATGTTCTGCAAAACAAGTTTGCAGCCGACTTCGAGGTGAGATAATACAAAATTTGAATAATATTTCTATTAATTTTCTTCTTCCTCTCCTCTCATTTGGAGAGTGTGTTTCATTTTAAGTGAGACATTAAAATTTTAGAAAATCGAAAATTAAAAACTGCAAAGGCAATATTAAATGCACATTGGATAAGCGAATTCAACTTCTTTTCAAGACATCGATCCGCGCACGTTTCCTTGAGCCCTCGCTTCGCTAGATTCGAGAGGAGTGGGGGATTTGGTTATTTTGATGAAAGGAATTTTACGTCGAATTTGTAGTTCATTATTCCATACAAAATTGTTTTTAATACACGGGAGCGAACATTCCTTGTCATCATATTTTATCTACAACTCTCATTGCTATCAATTATTCTTAATGCAACTAATGTTGGGAAAGGAGTGGGGGTAGATATTCCGGAGCTGAAGAAAACGTGCGGATAAAACCAGTCATTTTTGTCAGCCATGCAACTGATAGCGATCATATCAACGAACATCATTTGCCTTTGACTTCAGCCATATTGAGAAGAGTAAAAATACTTCTAAAAAAATTTTGAAAATATAATTGAAAAATGTCGACGTAGTACCATTAGAAAGTTATATAAATACAAGGAAATATAAAAAAGGAGACATTGGGAACTTGATTACGGAAAAATGAGGGAAATAAATCATTTGGATAAAAACCTGGATTATTTGATGCGATAATTAAACAAATATTATAGGCTTCTTTATTGAAAATACATGGATTTATTTTTCGCCCAAAGTCACTTTGGTCTTTAGAATATTCAGAATTATAGATATATGAAAATTGCAGAATTTTGTTATGGATGATTTTTATTTAAAATATATCAAACACGTAAAAACATTGAAGACAACACATCCATATTAAAAAACATCTGTTCCAAAATATTGATGTTTAGTATAAAACATGTTTAAATTTTAAAACAACATCTTTTAAAAATGAGTTTAGAAAACGTCGAATGGCTTTCGCATCCCCACATCACCCGGTCGAGCCCCGGCCCTGAGCGGAGGCAGGCGCCGGTCGCCCACCGCGCCGCCGATCCCGGACTTGGCGCGACGAGCGACGCTGCAGGAGGACGCGCGGCGAGATGCCCGCCAGTCCCTTTTACGGCGCTCGCGTCACGCCCCGCGCCCGCCCCGCGTCACGCCCACCACCACAGAACCCGTCTCACCGTCGCCCCGCTCTCCCCCCGCCCGTCCCCGACGACTGCCAAGTTCGCCATCCTCCGGCCCCCGCCCCCGGCCCCCGTCTCCCCGCCCTGACCCTGACTCACGCCCGCCCCCCTTCGTCCCCCACGACTACTTACTTTCCCATCCCCCAGCACCCGCCCGTCCCAGGCCCTGTCCCTTGGCGTCCGACTCCGGCTCGCTCCTCCACCCCCATGCCCACAGGCCGCCCACGTCCCCCATCCTCCAGACCGCGACTCTACACCCTCACTCCTGCCCTGAACTCCAGCTCTCTTTCCCCGACCCTGTCTCGCGCCTTCGACGTGACCCTTCCCCCCTCCAATCACAATTCCCATCCTCCTACACCCGTCCAACAGCCATCCCGACACGCCCCGCTGCCACGACTGGTCCGTAGAGGAGGCAGCAATGCGCGCGTCCAACTGTACAAGAGACTCCGGGAGATCCATGCATTTATTCGGGAAGATAATCAATTGACTTATATACTTGGATTTTTCTATAGTGGCGGATGACATGAGATCATTATTTCACCTTCTGCCTTATAAAACGAATATTTTTATTTCATTCGTGAACGTCCTTCTCCACTCCCCGCTCTTTGGCCTCAGAAGTGTGTTTACCACTGTTTAAAAGATCCATTTTACAAGGTAGGAAGTGTAACTATGACCTTATGACATCAAGAACTACAGAAGAATCCAAGTATTATCAGTGGTCGATGGCAGTGCAGGCGCTACGCATGGGCTGACCGAGCCATCGCCCGGGGCCCCGCAAGTCAAGGGGCCCCATCATGGGACTGAAGGAGGAAAAATAGTAAAAAATTTAAAAAGAAATTAAAGCTCGAGAAAATCGTTGTAGTAATTTTATAAGTCGCGGTATAGCAGTCTAATATTTCATAAAATTTTCAATTCATTTTTTACTTTGAATAGTTAATTACAGTCATTATTTATACGGAGTACTCTGTAATGAAATGAATTAAAGGAACTAATATTAAAATAGATTCCATTGAAATTTATTATTATTATTATTATTATTATTATTATTATTATTATTTTATGAGCTCAAGGAGTGATTTTTTAAAACCTAACTACACAATTTCTTTAGCGTTTTAAGATAACCGTAGAAATGGTATTATTGATACTTTTATAAACTTAATATATTTTAATAACTTAATATATACTTTCTCTTAAAACTATTTAAAATATATTTCCAAAACCTTTATTTTGGTTAAAAGTTGTAATTTTTGTTATTTCCTGAAATAAAATGACTCATAATTTCTTCATATAACTTTCACATTTTCATTGGGGGTGGGGTGCACTACGTTTCAGCATTGTCCGGGCCCAAAATTGTCTAGCTCGGCTACTGGAGTTGACTGCACTTTGCTTAATACGCGCCGCGCAGCCCCGCCCAGCACACGATCTCGCATCCAACACCCGTGTCTGGGCCCACGACCCTCATTGTCGCCTGCTGAGTTAATTTCAGTTTAAATAACGTACCATCCGGACAATGAGATGAGCACATTTTACTCGAGTCTAGAGTTCAAATGTTTATGTTGTTATTCTGTCTCTTGTACCTATTTTCACTGCAGACGTTAATATGAATATTTTAGTCTATTTTGATTTAAAGTTGATCGTTTTTAGAGGTTTCTTTAGAGTCGCATTGTGACTTTTATGACATTTTTACATATACAGCAGTACATATTTTTGTCATGTTTTATCTCTCTCCTGGTGATATCGTTTGCTTTTTATTGGGCTCATAGCCGGGCATTATTTTGTAATTTCCTGAATTGCAGCATACATCGGGGATGATACTACAGATTTCAGTCGATAAGAGGCGCTAGCAATGTGTCTGCAGAGTGGAATGTTCGAAAAATTACCGAAAAAAAGTACATGTATTCTCAAACATAAAGGCGAAGTGAATTTTACGAAATAAAACCACTGACTTGGGACAGTCTTCAGCTTTTATATTCTTGCTGTATAGGTTATTGTTACGTGTAACTATTTTACTTTCCGATTGCCAATCTCTCGGTATCGATAAAATACAGAGTATTTTTCAGTTTCTGTTTTTAATGTAAAAAAGGATTAATCAATATTCAGCAAAATACTAATGACTGATGTAAATGTTACAATATTTCTCAATCTCTCTATTCAGACAAACCGCAAATAGAATATCCGTATATAAATGAATGAAATCCTGGATTAAGTGCACTGCGTTATGTATTTATCATTTATTCAAATTCAGTCAGCCATCATGCAGCTCGTGGCTTGAATTTTGCAAATTTCCATTCCCGTCTGAGATAAGGCATAATATTGCGAGGAAACTACTCCTACAGTATTTGGCCTCTAGATTGCAGAAAAAACTGCGTAATAAGCAAATGCCACCAAAGAGATTCGCTTGGAATCCTATCATTGCGTTGCCTTTTTATTTACGAATGTGTAATTTTTGTTAAAAGTTGCTTATTCAACATATTTTCATGCAATTCTGATATTGATAATTACAATACAGGTCGTAGAAATCTCATTCATCAAATATCAATATCAACAGGTCACTGTAACACATTGCCAGATGACATTCTAACCTATACAAACATTTAAGTTCAAAGTAAAATATTTTCTGCGTTATAACGTTCTTTACAATTATGGGCTACACTGACTATCAGAAAGGAAAATAATATTTATTTTTACACAATATAATGCATTAATTCACACTTGTATTGTATGATAGTAAATATACTTAATATGCTTGTAACATGTAATGTACTTCAGCTTCTGAGTGAATGACCCCTATCTCAAGATAGTCGATTTTCCCTGATCTATTGATCAAATGTCGAAGCAGATGCTTGATAGTTGTAGTAAGAATAGAGCCTGGGTCATGGGTTAATATCAAGGTACCTGGAATAAGCGTTACTATTTTGTTAGCAGTACTAAGCAAATTTATAGTCCGTTTAACCATGTAAATAATGTTTCTATAACTCGAGATGAAAAATGTCTATTTTCCAAATGTTGCTTTTTAATTGTCCTTTTTATTTGCCAAATGTTGCACGAATTTGTATTCATATTCAACTATTTACGGTTAAAAGGCGAGAAAGAGATTCTGGACTTAGGAAAACGTGCGTAGATTCCACTTCATCCCCATACGTCTCGTACAGTTTTTACAGTTACCTGACTATATAAATGAAATCAGCATCGATATTTCCGGATGTAATTTTTTGACATTTTCCTCTGTGACCGCGTTGTGCCATTACGATGTCTGGGGCGGCGTGTGAGCAAAGGATGTCGTCCAAGGTCGGTTCAAGGCCGCCTGACAGGGGGAGGGGGAGGTGCGGGAGCTCGAGGGAGTGGCAGATGGCACAGGAGCAGCTTGCGCAATGTTTGGCTGCGGAGGCGGGCAGGCGGCGCAACGGTGCTGGCGGCGGCGGCGGCGGCGGCGGCGGCGGCGGCTAGAGGAGGAGCGGGAGAGCGCGGGGCGGCGTATTGGCCCGGAGTCGCATGAATCACCGCTGCACCTCAAACAGGATCCGCGCGCAGGCGTTATATGTCAGGGGTCAATGCGACGTCAAGGGATAAGCTGCGTCAAATGTTACGGAGATATTCCAATGGATCGGCAACGGCGGGTTTCGTTTTGTTCGTCCAAGAATTGTGTAAGACAGGATGACAAAAGAAGAATAAATGAAGGAGAAAGAGAAGAAATACAAGTGAACGAGAGATAAGGAAGAAAATAACCGGGAGAACGAGAAAATGCGAGAAAGGAAGAGAAAGAAGAACGGGAAGAAAAAAGAGAATATGGGAGACAAAAGGAGGACTTGAGAGAAAAGCAGAGCGCTTGAGAAAGAAAGAGAAAATGAGATACGGTGATAACGAAGATAATAAAGTGATATATTTCTTGAGAACGAAAATTTGATCTGGAGGAATGCTAGAGACGTAAAACTAAAAGGAAGAAGATAAGAACACAATAGGAATATCAAAAATACTTTGAGTTTTAGGTTACATTCATATTTACATGATACGTTGTGTTACTTTACTTAAAAATATACACAAATTTTAAAACATATTTCAAATAAAGATGATTCTGTAAAAAACTTGAAAAAAGTGTAAGTTTGAGATTGAAAGGGAACAACTTGGGGGGAAAATGGAAGCCAAAATCGATAGTTGGCGATTCTTATTGTCATGCCATACAACACACTTTCAAAATACCTTGTTTCTTAAATGCGTCGACATTATTAAAGCAGAAATAATTTAACAGCAGCTTGAAGAACGAAACCTTATTTCTCGTTTGCCTGCGATTGCCTGAAGGTGTCTACAATGACTTACAGGAGCAAAAACAAGCTTCTCAGTCGCGTTTCTCTATCGTGCGTGACTCCATCAACAGCGCTACATTTATGTTTATTACTGCTTTATTACACCTGTTTACGTTTTTATAGAGCGTTAGGCAGCTGCCTTGAAACTGAAGACAGAATTGTGATTCTAAAGAGTTGTCTACATCTGCTTGCTGGTATCCCAGTGTACTGTGTGAAACATATAAGGAAGGTGACAATACATTTATTGTTTACACCGATTAATTTACAATTTACTCTTCTTTCAAAAATTTGTCGAAAAGGAAACTGACCTCAATCAAATATAATGATAATGCATAATACTTAACTACATCAATCAGCTATTAATACTAATACTTCTAGTATGTGATATTAAAAAAATGAAATAAAAAGTAACCATCGTTAAATATTTCAGCAAAGTAGGTCAACAGTATTAACGTGTAGATATATAAAATGTGAATCATCACTCTTCATTAAATAGTCAATAATTTAAAAAACACAAAAATCTTCATGCACTCGCGGAAATGCAAGGGTTGCACTAGAAAGTCATGGAGAATATACTAACTCGGTACAGATTGTTAATCATTTCTTCACTTCAGTAATGAATAATACATGAAAATTGTAAAGTTTTGTACGAGGTCTGACCACCTCCAACACTGATCTACTCTACTCTTCGTGTCGGCATTGTATCAAAAAGTCGTCGAATATCATTCTTAAGAACCATTCTTAAAGTTCGTGTTTGGTCAGGTCTGGAAGCTATGTGGTAGGTGGCAGAAACAACAAACTCCTTACGTTGCCATCTAAAAGAAGCTCTATAGAACTCAATTCAGATTGGTCAGCACAGTTTAGGATATGTGTGACTTTTAGAGTTTCATTGTACAGATTGAAAGTATGTGTTCTTTGATTATTAGATTCGAATATTCCATTTGGTTCAGGGTCCATAGAGTTTTTGACGAGTGATATAATGTTCACATGTAGGTGGTACCTTTCTGTTTACGTGCAGAACCGAAAGTATACTTGTTACCCAGTTCTAGTAAAATGCGATAAAAACTGCATATTTTCCCTTCTGTAGCCATTCATTTGCACATCCATCAGTAGATGTTCTACGCTGAAACGCAAGTTATTACCCACGAACGTTAATGATTGTAGTTTTCTTCAGTGTTTCCTGGTATGTCTCATATGCTCTTGTTGGGAACGAAAATAAATTATTGTCAGGAAACACATGCCACTACTTGTGTTATCTACACATTTATGTATGTACGCGAGATCTATTCAAATGAGTCCCGCATCTACTCGTATAATTAGATTAGAGAGTGACCTGTGGCAGTTTACAGGTGAAAATTATTCAATCAACAACAACCAAAACTTTCCTCTTTATACATTTCTAAGAAAACAGCGAACAAAAGATTTAAAAGTTTCGTCTAAAATAGACGTTACTTTTCACGCCTTATTATAATAAAATTGTCTCTAGTTTTATATTATATAGATAGCTGGTGAGGCAGATACCTTCTAATAATTAAATAAATAAAATATGTTATCCGATATCAAAATTATATTTAATCTAAAGGCCTTTTCGATTCCTTAGCGACGATCCTCAGAGCTAAAAATAAAATTACAGGAATACATGAAATATAAAACTGAAGTATAAATTATACAAATTAATAACAAAAAGTTACGTACAAAATGTTGACATTGTATGCCGGATGCGTAAGCAAACTAGGTCGCATATACCGTACAGCCTGAGGGCGGAAAACAAAGTTCTGCGGTTTTTTGAGAGGGTGTCTTGTTTAAGAACACAGAGCGTCGGTCGATAGCATGCGAGGGCCCTGAGGCCGATCGCTACACGATTGGAGATATTTTTAGATTAAATAATTATAAACGTTGTATTTGCCAACAATAGTATTTATTATAAGATTAGTATTTATGATAAGATTAGTATTTATGATAAGATTAGTATTTATGATAAGATTAGTATTTATTATTTATTAAAAATTTTTTAAAAATTTTTACGTGTCCTAATTCTATTTCATTCACTTTCCTTTAGTATTAATGACTTACCCCCCCCCCACTTTTTTCGTTCTTCCAGTTTTTAGAATGTTATATATATTTTCCAAAAAAATTGTAAATTATTTGTAACCTTTATTATAATCTTGTTGTAAAATCAAAGGAATATTCACATTTTAATGTTTTGTTTTTTCTTCTTGTACCAGACAACTGATGATGATGGCTAAGCCATCGAAAGCTGCTCTTATAATAAATACTATTGTTGGCAATGACAACGTTTATAATTATTTCATGAAAAATGCCAATGATAACGCACCACAACACCTATATTTTTTAGATTAAATATAATTTTGATACCGAACATCATTTATTTAATAGGTGTTGTATTTTTATCATATACTCGCAAGTTGTTTTTTTTAACAATTTTCATGTACCATTGCGTAGTCATATTACGATAAGATTAATAGTGAATCTTAGATAAAGATAATTTAATCATTTAAGAAATTTGTTTTTCGATGATATAGTACAAAAATATTTCATAATATGAAAACATTCTAGCATAGTCAATGATTTAAAAAAACAAATTGTACTGACGGCTTAGTGTTTCCGGGAGCGTTACCTGCTAAGGTCCCGTAATTGGAGTGCATGCTTTTGATCGTGGGAGGTGACTTTGATGTCTCCCCGCTGGATGGTGAGACCCGGTGCCAACCTACATGTCGACAAGCCGGATTTTCTCCAAAAAGGTATCTCCTACCAGCTGGACACCACCCCAGTGGTCTACATTGTCACCCGCGATGTGAGGTAGTGTAGTGCATGTATGTGCGTGGAAGAAAGGGGTGCGAATGAGACAAAAGCAAAAGGAAGGAAAGATCACGTGCGGTCCATGGCTCGTTTGTCAGGGTACTGTTCCAGCATTCGCCTGGTGTTGATCGGAGAAACCATGGAAAACTCCCGATCAGAACAGCCAGCCAGTAGAATTCGTCAGACACTAGCTGAATTCGGTTTAGTTATGAAGCGAACTTCGAAAATCCTGCTACCGAATCTAACGCTAGAAACTCCAGTTCAGATGCACTGCGGTGATATCAATTTATACTCTGAGACACCCAAGTCGGTAAGAAGCGTAGTGATTACCCAATCTAAGCATAATGTAATTATTACCCATTGCTTATAAAAGTCTGTTCCCACATTCATCTTCTTGGATGATTAATTATTTTTCTGTCTTAATTACATTTGTCTAAGATGTTTAGAAAAATATATTATCTGGAAATGTAATCACATCAACTTCTCACATCAACTTTGCTCACGCATACATTCTACTGCACGATTCAGAGGCTGCCATATATTTTTCAGTGAAGGTCAGGTTTAAAAAGCGGTTCTTCCGAGTCCCAAACTAGCCGAGAAAAATCGTAGCCTTTATGCAACCTGTTCATAAATGGCGAATACCGAAAAGCCATTTTCGCGAGTTATTCCTTGAGGAGCAAGCGCGTCGCCAGAAAATTTTACGTTTCCAATCGACCGGAACGCCACGTTCCCACCGCGCGCAAATTACGTAAAAGCAGGAACATCTATAAATACAGGCAACTTCCCCACTCATTAGCGATAATATCAGCAATCCACACCGAGCGCCACGATGAATGAAGCACGGACGCCAGGCGGCGGCGACAGAACGTGACGCACCGCTGCGTAGGCGGCCAACTCTCCGCCGCCGCCGTCACAACCACCACCCCTTCAACACCGCCACTACAGGCTTTATTCCCACTGCCACCGCCTGCCGTAGTCACTAACTCGCAGCAACCTCGCGTCACTGTCGCCACCACCACCTTCTCTATGGCCACCAACATCTTCACCTCTATTTCAACCCTAATAGCAAACCCTCACGATTCCCGCAGCCACTATCGTTTTCACCAACAAACCCCAGCGCCACAACAAACCCAGCGCCACCAACAAACCCAGCGCCACCGACAAACCCCCAGCGCCACCAACAAAACCCCCAGCGCCACCAACAAAACCCCCAGCGCCACCAACAAAACCCCCAGCGCCCACAACAAAACCCCCCAGCGCCACCAACAAAACCCCCAGCGCCACCAACAAAAACCCCCAGGCCACCAACAAAACCCCAGCCCACCAACCAACCCCCGAGCGCCACCAACAAAACCCCCGCAGCGCCACCAAAAACCCCCCAGCGCCACCAACAAAAGCGCCCAAGCGCCACACACAAAACCCCCAGCGCCACCAACAAAACCCCCAGGCGCCACCAACAAAACCCCACGCCCCAAAAACCCCCAGCGCCACCAACAAAACGACCCCCCAGCGCGCCACCAACAAAACCCCAGCGCCACCAAAACCCCAAGCACAACAAACCCCCGCAGCGCCACCAACAAAACCCCCCAGCGCCACCAACAAAACCCCCCAGCGCCACCAACAAAACCCCCCAGCGCCGCATCACCATCACCGCCTCTAGCAGTATCTCCTGTACCTCCGCTGCCGGCGCCGCTTTCTAAGGAACTTGTTTGCAACGCGGCCCATGAAGAGGATTACCGCATCGCGAGTCATGTCCCGCCGCGTCGCGTCTTTTCCTCGAATTCCCCGCGGCTCTCCATTGGCCGCGGCGGGAATCCCACCGCGGCACGGCGCGGCGGGTGGGCGGCCGAGGACCGGCTCGTCGCCTGTTCGGGCGTGCAAGTCTCCTGTCTTGCACGACCCAAGACGTCGAGTTTACCATCGATTTGAACTTCACCGGTCTCCGATATACGGTTCCAATTTAAGGGAGAGTACAAAAATAAAAGACCCAGTTCAACAAGACGAAATTCTCACGTGGAGAGGGGTGGTCATATGAGACAAGATCAACAGAGACGGGGAGAGACTTTGACAATGTGGGACCCCAGAACTGGGAGGAAGAAAATAAGAAGGCAAAGAAAAAAGATGGACGAATGACTTGCAAAAAATAACAAAAAACGGTTGGACAAGATTACAGAACTACAGAAATGGAGAACAGAGGATATCTGATGACATGTAGACAAAGGATAAGAAAGAATGAGAAGTGTACATAATGAACAAAAAAAATAATAAGCACTTTAAAAGTTATCTTAAATAGGGTAACTACGGAGTCATAACAAAGTAAAAAACACAAATAATATAGAAGCAAATATTATTGTATAGTAGTTTCGTATGATTATATTCATGTTATTATGTCTATGTGTTATGGCTTTCATTATGTTCTTATGAGTTTGTCTCGTTCAAATAATAGTGCCAACCTTACATTCCTGTAAAGGAGGCCTTGCCCTGAATGCGATCCTAAAGCATAAAATTTTGAAAATGGACATTGTGCTCTGTAGTTTGTAGACATTTTCTCGGTCATTAAAATTATTTTGAAATTAAACTAAAAGGTGTTGGGTCATATGACTTCCAGGTTTGAACTTCGTGACCCATCTCAACTCACATTCTTTACTTTGTATCCATCGTTAATTTTTAACATATTTGAGTTGTTCTGATGTATGATTGCTCTTCTCCATTATATGGTCTATATCACTGTCTGCCGCATGAAATTTTGTTTTCGACTTTCTCTGGGAATATCTTATTCTCAGAGTTGTCCCTCTTCCACCGTATCATGAACCCGAAAACTTCAGGATTTGCTGTAAATAAACTGTTGGCATTTCCTTTACATTTAGTTCTTGAAGATCAAATTACTAGCTCTGTTTTAACAACATATCTTTGAAGACATTTGTGCGACAACAAGGTACTAATCATCTGACGAGTAAATGGCACAGATTTTACACCCTTTTGCTTCTTAAGAAAACCTCTAATCAGGATCTAGAACTGAAAAAGGGACATCCGGAAAACAAACAGGTTTTCCTATTTATATCTTGCTACGCGTGCATCAACAACACACTTCATTTGTACTTTGGAGCGAGTCAAGAGGATCAATTACAACGAATGTTACCGACACGACGATAAAAAAATCTACAAAACCACTAGGGATCGACAGGAGTTTAATGGACTTCTAATGCTTTTCATTTAATTTTCATGTATTTCATTTTTGTTCTAATTTAACAAAATTGTGGTATCAATCATACTTTTCTTTCTATTCTTTGATTTTATCTTTAGAAAGTAAACTTTAGATAAAGAGAAATTAATTATAGCGTTAATAATATTTATACGCTGTGTAATTTTGTTCTGAGTTAATTTCCTTCTCGTGTGGGCAATTATTATGTAAAAAAATTGAAGACATTCACAGTGATCTTACATTTTCGTTTACTTCCAACTTACTGTTTTTAAGCACAAGTGAATCATAAATTACAACTAAGAGAAAATTGTTTAGAATTTCTTAAAAATAAACTTTACTTGCAGATGCAGGTACTGTCCGTGGGTGTCTCTACTAGTAATCAACAGCCCAAAAAACTACATCAAAATCAATCTGATAAAAATAACATAAAACGACGACAACTTCCAATACTTCTACAGCCGTTATGCTTAAAGAAAAAAGAACACCACAAAATGAAAAAAAACGCTGGGGCATACCCAGGCAATGACCTGAGAGAAATGTATTAAAAAAATGCAGAATACTTCAATAATAAAGAAGACGATAATTCAGAGGACAGTTTTCTAATCCAAAACCATGGCTACGACGAAGGCCACCACAAAGAGGCAAACTATGTTGAAGATCCGACGCCGACGCCGCAGATCACGACGGCGGAGACTGCGACAAGGCGAAGGCAGCGGCGGCAGCGGTCGAGGCGGCAACGTCCTGGGGCCGGGGCACCGATGACGTCATCGCAGCAATGACGCGCGTGCCTGGAGCGGGGCCGACTGACCGGGTGGAGGCTGCCCCCTCCCGCCCCCCTCCACGTCACGCACCGCGCCGCCCCGCCCGGAGCGCATCCGGGTCGCGCCGCCACCGCAACCTTTTCGCCAACACTACAACCTCGCCTCTACCTCATCGAGACATTGCTACTGGATCAAAATCTGAGGTTCGAACCTGAGTGTGAGAGGTTTTTTGAAATATCGAGTTTTTCCGTGCAAGAAGGGAACCAAAAAGCATGCACAGTATTGCTTAACAAAACCGCATCACCTTTCTCACAGTTGTAATCTGCAATATAATACTAAAAATACACCACTTGATTTGCAAACATCGAGAGAGTTATGAAGGTAATGGAGTTTTAAAATCATAGAATCTACATAAAATATATGATTACCAATTTCTACTAATAATTGTTTAAATTTTTTGAAAGCAGATTGGATTAAAAACTACAGAATACCCATTTCCTTTAGGCGATGCGTTTTCTTTGAGCGCTCCTGTACTGATTTGACTGAAGGTATCCGACACTTCAAAGAATACTGCGGACACGCAAGGACATATAAGCCGCCAATACGAGCGCACGCAGTCCCAGAAGAAGTCCATGGCATGATGTCCGAAACGTCGGCGCGAGAGCCTCTGACGCAAGTGCTCTCGATAGACCTGGCAACGCCAGACGATCTTTGGCAATTTTGCCGACGCTTCCGTCATATCTACTGGCCTTCAGAGCTGACCCAGAGCGTCCTCTGGTCTGAAATGAGGAAGACCATGTTACGATGGCCGGAAGGTCGGCACTACAGCTCACGACGCGAGTGCTCAAGACCGAACAGACACCACATCGGTGGACGTTTCGGTCACATTAAAGCAGCCTCCCTCAAGGCTCAAATGTTTGAGGACATCCTCAGGGTTGAAACGAGGAAAAGCTGTAAAGTTGGCTGAAACGTCGACTAACAAGCTGCTATGTTCCGACTTCGCCCGACATCATTCGAGTACCAGCAGCGCAAACATACGACTACATTTTAGCATTTCTGGTGTCTGAATCTTAAAATGCTCCTGAATTTGACGATTTTCGAGTACGAACTACGAACGACTACGAACAATATGTTATGACAATACGCAATAAACAATATATTTATAAGAAACAATCTTTCTTAAACGAATTAATTTTGAAGTAGCTGTGGAAATTGAAGTGCAATGCTTTACGTGTATATAATACATGCAAATATGCATGTTCCTTTATGATAAAAAATATATTATTGCAGAAAACACGATTTTTCGAATTATGGGCCGTTTTGAATTGTCGGATTTGATATTTTAAACCCTGAATTTTCTTTTGAATTCATTCAAATGTCTCATTTCTGGTAGGTTAGAAAATAAGCTTCATACTTGTTTAAGTAGAATACATCGAACCAGTTCAGGGGACATTCCATCCAAACTAGCTGTCTTCTTTCGTTTAAAAGCCTTCATGTTCTGGTACATACTTCCACTGTCTAGACTCTTACGTTAAAAAGCCTTCGTAAATATTCAAAAATCATATTTGACGATTAAATATAATAAAAATAACAGAAATAGAAATAATAAAAAGACGATTTAATTGCGTACTTTTAGGAAGCTGCAATTTTCAAGAAAACTAATATTTTTCTGATTATGGAGCTTGTCGTCTTAATGGTATATCATTTCATTGCATTAAGTACGTACGCGACACTAAGCGTTCCACATCACTTCCACCAATCTCATTGGAGAAATATACCTAAGTTGTATTATTATTATTATTATTATTATTAACAACCCACTACATTCTCAGAGTATGGGGTTAGTAGAGAATATGAGCCTCTGGTTCTCATGTAAATCGCAAAAAACCAAGAGTCTTGATCTCTCATGTCGAGAACCATTACAGAAGTACTTTACAATATCAATAAATTATTTCCTCCTATGGTGGCTCATGATCGATATCTTTCAGTGAGGCAGTCATGGGTTCGACTCACGACCAAGACAAAAATCAAGCTATTGCTTTCTAAAGCTAATCGTTTCCGTTTCTGTAGCGGTGTGACGAAAGAAAAAGTTCAGGCAGGCCACGTAAGATAGGTACGCTAAAGGAAATACGTCATGCTCTTCACTTGTCTCTCTTAAGCCCAAGCGCGGATACTAAATAACAGGGCCCAGGCCTGAGAACACTGCAATCTCGCAAAATCGGAAAAATCTACATCAAAATGCAAAATATACACATAAATCATTTAAAATTAGCCATTTCAAAAATCAAAGCTATAAAAAATTAGTCCTTATTTAGTTTTCGTTTTTTGGAATGAAACCATCTCAAAATTAGCATTTACCCCGTTAACTGTTCGAATTAACAGTATTGCAAATAACTGTTTAAAATAATTATTTCCTCGGTTTGGTACTTTTTGACAGCCAAATATTTTCAGTTTGTTATCGTCTACATTTTGATGACGTATTTACAAAATCGATGAATAACGCGTGGATCCTCCCCCCTTCCCAGCTCATGCCCGCTCACACTTAATACTCAAACTCAGCATTTTCATAAACTGATGCTATGCAAATTCGCGCTTTGTTTCCCAGCAAATTATCGGTAAATAATGTTTATTAACACAGCCTTACCAACTCAAATTAACCCTTTTGATAATGGCAATGCATAATACATCGTAAATTAAGAATTTATTATCCGTGTAGTATGCTGAACATCGGTGCGTAAATCACGCGTCATCGTTATTGTCTTTTGAGTATAATTTCTTCTTTTGTAGGAGCCTTAATACTTCTGTCACCACAGAAATCGTCACTCTCGCACGGCTTACAATGCGACACAGCCTCGAGAGCTTAGGCAGTGAATCAGCAGCACCTTCGGGTGATTACAGTTTCACTGCCACACTCGCGCAACGTCTACATTGTCGCAACTGCTCCAGTCACCGTATGGCCGTGGCCGCAACCGACACCGCTGTCGCTATCACCATCGCCGGCGACGAACACACTGTGCGCGTAAATATAGGGAAAATGGCCATACTAAATGGTCACAAATAATTAAAGACATTAGTCAAACAGCATTTTGGCCTTTAATTTACGGACAGAAATTTGACATAAAATCACTGCTTTATATCAACACGTGATACATAATAAGAGCAACGTCTCGGAAATTAATTATTTCCATCGTCAGGCTTAATGTCAATAATTAATATAATATTTTTAACAATTGACAGATGATCAGATTTTAACAGAAGTATTACATGAAGATCTAATGTACACAAGTCACAACGGAACGCACCTTGATAAATTATGGTATAGACTGTATGAAATGGCATACACTGTATGGTATGGACGGTATGACTATGAAAGGATGTTGATAGTGAGAGGTTGAGAGGGGTATTATAATATCGAGACAGAAAGAAAATATGAGAAATAATTTAATTTTAGGAAAAATATCTTAAATGTGGGGAAAAGAGCTCAATAATCTATTGTATAAATTGCTAAATTTATTATATATTCAAACAAGAAGTTTTGATATATAGCGTTTCTAATATTAATGTAGGGTACAAGAAATGTTCGGGGTCTAAAATTGTTTTTCCTGGAAATTCACATTATGAGGAGTTTTAAGTTCTGTGGGGTCTGTGTCGCGTTAAATAAATTAAGAGTTCTGTGTCGCGTTAAAGAATTTTGTCTACATGCCAGGTCTTTTATGTTTCATTTGCGTTCAAGTAGTAATGCGTTTAACTTGCGTTTAGTTTGACCAATGTATGATCAATTGTAATCTGTACAGTCTACTTGATAAACAACGTTATTAATATCAATTTTCCTTCTGATATCTTTCAAGTTTTTGACTATATGGCTCTTATTTAACACTGTTTACTAGTTTAAAATAGAAACTGGTCAAAAGTTTTTTAAGAATAATATTTCTTTTGGGGATGTAGCGTAAACATATAATTTATAAATAAATTTAAATATAACAAATTTTCAATATTTATGAATAATTTGATGTGCGCAGGTGGAATCTAATGAATTTACCAATTTATATGATGGATTATTGAGTACCTTTACCCAAATTTAAGATATTTTCCCCCAAATTATGATATTTCTCTTGTTTTCTTTCTGTTTTGGTTTTATAATATCCCTCTCAACCTCTCTCTATCAACGTCCTTTCATACAGTCATACGATACCATATTTTATCAAGGTGCGTTCTGTTCTGACTTGTGTACATATGCTCTTCATATAATTCGTCTGTTAAAATCTGACCATTTGTCAATGGTTTAAAATATTTTATTAACTAATTGTTTTTGGCATTAAGCCTGACGATGGAAATAATTAATTTCCGAAACTTTGCTCTTATTATGTAACATATCGTTTATGTATTGACATAAAACCGTGATTTTATGTTAATATTCTGTCTTTAAAGGGCAAAAGAGTCTGACTAAATTGAAAAAACGTACATAAAAAATAATGATCTGAAAACTAAAGAAATTGTATGGTAAATTGGTACTACATGTTGCTACGGTATATTGTAATGGTATATGGATACTCAAAAAGGCGTTGCAGTGTACGTGCCAGAAAATATACTTCTATCTCCCAGACATACGAATCCTGTACGTAGTAGGTCTTCAAGTATAGCCTCGTTTAATCTGCACTTACAAATGTTAATGTAATACATTTGCTAAAATCGTTAGAGAAACCGAAAAATCGTAACACTAATTATTTTTGTAACTAGCATTAACTTTTTTAAGGGCTTTCAAGGTACACCATTCTGGTTTGGTGCCTTTTGATACCAATGGTGGAGTTGCAAGCTTACCATTTGCCATTTTATGGATGGATGATTTCGATTGGATTTAAATATTATTGTTGTTAAATTACTTCGTATCCACCATGATTTCAGTAGTGTGACCGATTTTTATAATAAATTTATCATTGCCTAGTTTTTTTACCTAACAAAATACCGCGGCAAATTTACTTTCGCTATCGTCGTTATCACCGACGTTTCGTATCATTTACGATTCTACCGCGAATCACATCATAATCCATGGTTAGTTATTCAAATTTCTTCGAACTACTGTCGCTTTAATCATTTATGCAGTTACGGCAATTATTACAACAACAGAAACAGTGGGAAGTTATTATTCTCGTAAATTACTAACAGATGCTGACAAAGACTAATATACAAAATCATATTCACACTTGAAAGCGGTTGGTCCATTTTTTACTAAAACAGTTTGTTTTGGCCACACACTGATTCTAATTTTGTTGCTCTTCCTCGAGGTAGTTTTTAGAGCAATGTCGAAACGATTTAATAGTGAAATTAGGGGCAGTAATAAAAATCAACATCATGACCAATCTCAAGAGAACCAAAAGTCTTTAAATACGCCTTTAGCTCCGAAGCACAAATTTTTAAGGTAACATTTTTAGAAAATGTGTCTTCCGGTAGTCCTAAGAGTAATTTACTTCGCCAAAAACACTTCAAGTGTTCAATTATTTTTTGAAGATATTGGTAATTAGCAGCCATTTCGTCGTTTTTAAAAAGGTAAATGTAATGATATGTATTGTATTGCACTCCCAGATAATAAAATTCTATAATTTATAATCTATTTAAACTAGCTCCCTATAAAAAAATTTCAAACGGTGAGTTTCTGCCCCTTGCTGGCATGTTTTATCGTGAAAGTTACCGCCTTTCCAAAGGACAGCCTTCAGTGTGCACTAGTCACACCTCGGGTAGGCACCCACTAGTTTAAAATATCAAATACAGAAGAACAGATATAAATAGGGCCGGATTTTAATGAAATGTCATTCTTTCTTTTCACTTTAGAGCAATGCCGTTTAGTATAGAAATTCATACAAAACGAAATGACAGATTTTTATATTTGATTTTTGTTTGTTTTTTTTCATTTTTCGTCGATGTCGACTAATAAGTATTTTTTACCTTTTTACTTCTGTTTAATGCTTTTTTGATGATTTCATCGATTTTTATATCATTTTAATAGTACTTGCTTCAAACATTATTTACGAGGTGCAAGGAAATTTCATCACAGAATTCTTGAGAAGGATATACAATTTCTTCGCTCATACATTGTAAAGTCAGCCGTTGTGAGCACTATGTAATCTAAGGTTCTAGTGCCGCCTATCGACGCCATTATCAGCTCGCCCGATTTCGCGATATATAAAGGCAGAGAAAAAAAGAAAAACCAAAAGTTTGCAGGCTCAGTTCACTTGAACATTAAAAAGAAGCCCCGATTACAATAGTAACATATCCAATAGCTTGAATGGTTCCTCTGAAGTTGTTTTGATCAAATTTTGTACTGCATTTCTCGTTATTTTTTAGGGCATTTGTAAGGCATTTTAAAAGCATTTTATTGATTATTTTTGGCAATGTTTTAGGTTAACAAAATCCGATTCCTAGACAGAAATAAGTACGCTGCCCGTAAGCGACGTAATGAGAGGTATGCAGGGTGCCGCGGTCGTGACAAAAATCGCTTTGAGAGTCACCGCCATCAAAACGAGCCCCCATCACCACCCGGTCTTCGTGGCCGGTTTTCCTCCTCCACCGCAGCCTTTTACAGCAGCGTTCCACGAATCGCAAGAGGCTGCGGAGGAGCACGCACGGCCTGCCGCCCTCCGAAAGGGCCTCGGGCAGCCAGCCCCTGACGATCGCGACGGAACGGACCGTGCAACTGCCTCGCTTTAGCAAGGAGTTTCCTTATATTGGCGATACCATGCAAAACGTTTTACGGCGGATTATAAGACGGTCTTTTGCAATGAGCAGAAACGTCACAAAAAGGCACATTATGTTCTGTTTTGCTGCAGGAAATCGGTGTTGTTTATTATTCTCATGCCACCAGGATTGGAGTGGGGAATGATTGATACAATAAAGAAGAATGAGCACAATGCCTCTTCCCCTCCCACTCCTCTTCCCTTCTTCCCCTACCTCTAGCTCCTCCCCACTGTTCCCGACTTATCAATCCTTCCATGACCTCACTAAATTATGCAAAAGTGTACGTGTATTTAATCGTAAAAAAATTGTAACCTAAAGAAACACTCCATGTCCATTTAGAACCAACTGAAATTGACTTTAGATGACAGGAGTACTAGTTCCAAGCTTCGTTGTAATACATTGTATTGGCTGTGTTAGGGAAAGTGAGGTCGGTGATGTAGATGATCGATTCCAAAATGCTGTCTTTCTTGCAGATTCTGGAGGAGCCTCAAAGATACGGGAGTTCATGCCCCCCAATAATAATGAAGAGAGTGAAAAGTTGGTTTATCATGCCCACGAAAATCTTCGGCTAACACGATTTGTCCAGAAGGATTATTATTAGACAGATATTACGTACAGCGAGTGCGAGAGAGGGAAGATGAATCTATACCCTCCCCCCCACACACACACATTGACTATCGGTCTGAACTGTAACCTCTGTAGACAGTACAGACATGTGAAACAATGTGGCAACTCAGCTCATGGGCGCGGAGACCATTATCAAATCAGTACATAGGAAAAACCGCGAGAAGGGAAAAAAGTAGGATTGTAGTGGTAGGATTGTTGCCAGCAAGCAGATGATTAGTGGAGAATGGCTAGAGAGAAAGCAATAGGTTTATGCAAACCCAGAAACCATTCAAAATCTACGAATGTAAAATTTTATGATTTTTTGTGCTCTTGTTTCCAGGCCCTTTCTCTGGAGAAGGAGCGACTCCGAAGGTCTCCTCCTTAGCAAATTATTGCTGGTCACTGCTAGAAAGGCTGCATGCGCTTTTCGAGTGATACTCGGTAATTCGATCGCGACTTAAGATGAAGAGCGCTTAATCGAAGAACGGTCCGGGAGGGAAGAGAGACTGCCATCAAAGAATAAAATTTAGGGCTGGGAAGGGATGATCAATGTGAGATTTTCTTTCACGTTCTTTCTCCTAGTTGCAAGGAAGCTATTTCTCCTCAAGACGAGGTCCGCAAGAAACGTCTGGCAATTGGGAGAGTAGGAGGTTCCGTTCGCCAGCTTTAGGCTCCTACAGGACACGGCAATAGTAAATATTGGAGTGCGATCGTCTGAGGTGAGGCGACTTTTGAACGTACGAGGGCCTGCTCTGCATCGGCAATCGGAAGATGTTAAAACATTCAAACGATGTACTCTATGATGAAATTAGTGATGCTAAAACAGCACTTTCACGCCATTAGCAATAGTCAGTTTTTGTAAACTTATTACAAATCGTACAACACTTGGCGCAAAAACTAAATATTTTCAAACAAATATCAACACAAATTTGACAATTATAACTGCTTTTCATACAGGTAAACCATATCCCAACAATAAGACCTAGTTTACAGCAATTAGCTGCCAAGTCATTGTAGCATTCTAATCTGATTTTACCTGACGGCTAGCAATTTGTATTTTGTATATTTCAAATACATTTTACATATATTTTAAAAGATTAATTTGTAAATGTATCACAAAAAATCGAATGTAAAAAACAAAGAAATATGTAATAATATGCAAATTCTAACCTACGAAGCAAACAACTGTCTGGAATTACGTTCACGAACCGTAGTAAATTCGGAACGGGGTCTATGTTTGTCGTCAAATCACAAAAAACCAACAACGTTTCAAAAAAAATCAACATTATCTTACTTGAAGATATGTTTTTGATGAGCATATTTCATTAAGAAAAAAGTGTATCTTAACAATAGTAGTTGCAAGAAGACGCTGAATTAAAAAAAAGTTCTAAAAATGAGGCATTTCAACGAACATGTAACCTGCACCATTCTCTTAAGCGTTCTTTATGCTAAGGTTTAAATTTCATAAAAAATGTGAGTTTTATAAGAAAAATGATTTAAGAAAATAAAAACCGCTCATGTTTGACACAAAGTTTCGCACACAATACTCATTATTTGAAAAATTGAACATTATATTATTTTTGGATCGCATGAACACATTTAGTTAAGAAAAAAGGTTTAGCTTCATAACTGTAGTTGTAGAAAGACGCCGAAAAATTTTGAATTTTTTCGATTTTCGGTAAATCAGGTTTTCAACCAACATGAGACCGACACCATTATGTGAAATGTCCTTAAAACAGCAATCAAAAACGATGGAGCCGTTTTTAAGAAGAAATTGTTTAAATCAATTAAAAATTACCTGTTTCACGCAAAATTACGCGATAAGTACTCAAAATTTCGAAATCTTGTATATGTTATTTTAAAATCTATCGATAATGAACCAATTTCATCAAGGGAAAAAATCTCTTTAATATATGTTGTAGGAATATGTTTAACGAACATGAGACCTGCACCATTTTCTTAAAACGTATTTCACACGTCAAATAAAGTACCTCCTAGAATTAAAATATCGATTTCAAATTCAAGAGGCTACAATATAAGCCAGATTGATTGGGGAATATCAATTAAAAATCGGCTGCACCGTTTAGCCACTAGACATAGACGGACGGACGTTTTATCGTCAATCAATTTTTCGGTATCAAGGATCCACGAAACAGGGATTTGTGCTATGCTACGTGTTAGAGAATATTGTTTCTAAATTTAGCCACTGTGTTTATCCACTTTTTTGTTAACAGGGCCCTGTAAAAAGAGTTTTTCTGACGAAAATTCCCCATGTTTGTGCGCAGGCTTACATAACTTTCTCTCTACTAATTAAGCGGTAGCAAGAAAGTAAAATATTTACTAACAACATTAATGTTTCTACACAATACTAATGTTATTTATATGATCAAATGTGGATTACAGGTGTGAGTTTTATTTGCGTATGATGTAAATTGGTTATGCTTAGGATCAAACTGAAGAATAAAACTAAAAACAATTAAGTAACATAAGTAGGCTCCTGTTCACTCCATCAGCATCTTCACTGTAGTTACTTCACTGCAATACTGTAACCATGAGTATGTAGTTAAACGAAAATTTTAAAGAAATAAGCCTGGTCCAAATAACGTAATAACGGTAAAAGATACAATTTTTTGTTGCTTCCAATTTTTATTGTTATTAAAACTTGCTATTGAGGGTTCACTCTCTGATATTTTTCTAAACACCTACCACAAAATAGTATTCATACCTTTTTAGATGAATTGTAGTGTTAGTTTACGATGTCTTTTTTACAGTTAGGAATGCAGAGCTCTGAATTATGAGTGTTCGTAATAAGCTGAGAGACCACTGTTTACCATTTGTTATGCAAAAGTACGCAACCTTGGCCTTGCTGCACTGTTCAAGAGAAAGTGCATCTGCTTTCAAGGCCACTAGCCGAACTCATTGGTACTCTTGACATGGTATGGCACGCTGCTGCCAACTTTCGCCAAATATGTACGCTCCTTATTTGTTACCTAACGGTAAACCAAAAAGAATGCGTTGTTTTTTCGTCTTTAGAATTCTCCATCTACATGGTGATATACCAGAATGTCACACGGGTGTAATACGACGTAATTGATGCATCGAGAATATTACAATTCAAAGAATACGCGTAGCATAGCAATGAACTATAAACATAGAGGCGTGCAATGCTAAATGACGGGAACTGTATTGTGGATGTACGTCACGGTCTGGTGTCATTAACGTGGAATTGATTATTAGAGGGCGTTGAAAATTTACCTCCAGCAAAAATGTAACTAATTCTCATTCCCACGAAAGCAGCCTGGCAGTTGATATGATGAACAGTACAATGTATGTATCAGTTTTGTAGATTTACGTTGTGGGGAATATTTGTTTGATCAGCCCATAATAGTAATCATAACATAATTTCTGCCGCTAGCACACTCGCCAGAAAGGTGCCACTGCGGAGAGACTTGAATGGGCACTGTATTTCACCAATATTCCTCATTTACGCGTTCAAGCATCCTCCGACAGCACATTTTTCACGTTAAAGAACTTCGCATCGGTATCTTACCACTGTTTGGCAAAAAGTAGAAATAATGTCTTTTGATTGACGTTTATGCACAAGCCTCTGAATCGTAAAATGCGCAAGATGATGGCGCTTTGTTTCAAATCTATGTGCGAATGAAGAGTCGTAAAAGTTCAAAGATTATATGCTTATGCCGCTACACAGTCTTGATTTACTTCGGTCTCATGCGAGTAATGTCGTGAAGTTATTCGCAAGGTCTCTCAATTACACTATTGTTTCATCAAAAAAATAATTCGACACGTCTTTGCCATTAATCTCAGTGAAAGAAGCAGGAAAAAAGCAACAACGACGCAACGAAGAAGGGGCAAATTTATATCACGTATATGAATCTTACAGATTGCCATTTAACATTTCACAGAATGATGTGCGGTGTTTCAATGCTACGAAAAACTGGCTATTAAGAAGTGAAGGGTGACATTATCATAAAGTACGTGCAATGTAATGGATGTGCAAACAGGGATACTACACAAATTCTCGTCGTATATCTCTATGAATATGTGCAAATGTCCCAAAAATATTCTTAACAAAATTATTTAACTAACGGGACTAAAACTGCACGTACTTTCTCGTATTGGAAACGGCTACGTAATATTATAATAGCGCTATTTCTGTTCAATTGTAACACATAAGGCGCGGGAAACACTCATTTAATCCTAATACATCAATACAAATACGATCATCCAAAACCCGTTCCATGAACAGAGAAACACCCCCCAACAATGGAAAGTTATTCTAAGAATTTCAAACTGCGTTATCATTGCCGTAACGCGACCTGGGAACGCTTTAAAGATTTAGGCAAAAGAAAGAGGGAAAATCAAATTTGTAATTAGAAATTACAAGCACTACGCAAAATAGATCATTTTTTGTAAAAAAAAGTATACGATCTTATTTAATGTTCTAACAATTAGGTTATAAAAATTATTTTTCCACATTTCATTACGTAAAAATCTCAAGCATCAATACCGTAGTTTTGCGATGTTAATGTTCACCAATTTTCGAAAATGCGGAGCATTCACCGAAAATGGGACCAGTGATTTTTTTATAACCGGAGTTCGGTTTATTCCAGAAAAAATAAAACAAACATTTAGAGTTATTTTGAAGAATTGTAGATATTATTTAAAGATCCAAATTTTTAAAATAGATTTTATTTTTAAAACGGTTTCATAGTTGGAGAAAATGGGAGGAAGACACCGAAGAAATTTGAATATTTTCGAACACTGTCTATTCAACGAAAATGTGACCTGCACCAATTGTAAGCGTTTTTTTCTATCAAGGAAAAAATAAACAAAAATTCAAGGCCATTTTGAGGAAATGTTGAGGCGTCATGTAAAGTACCACAAAAAGGAAAATATCCGTTTCCAATTTACGGGACATTAAACAAATCGATGTATCAATTTTGGTTAAAATGTAAACTTAAAAATTAAAATTAATAATTTTAAAATTTAATGTTAAGTTTTCGTTATCAAGGACCTACAAAATATGAATTAGGACTAAACAGCGTTTTAGAGGAAGTACTTTTCTACATATTGTAAAAGCATTTATTTATTTATATTTTCTGTACCTGGGATGTAAAAAACTGAGTTTTTCCATTCGAAAATTACTGATTATTGCCGCAGCATTACAATACTTTACTTTACATTTTACTTTGCGAGATAGTAAAAATTGGGCGTTTGTCAACATGATGTCTGAAGATGGTCTACAGAAGTGATGGATGTGGTCGATATACCGAATACTGAAATCAAACTTCATTGTGCAGGTATTCAATATGCAATAAATTTGTTTATCTTTTTCTTCCACGTTCCTCGTAAAAAAATGTATCAATATTATAGGAAAAAATAATACGTACATACTTTTAAAAATGTAAATTAAGAACCATATAAATTAAGATCCATATAGACAAATATTACCCGCCCTGTAAGGTAATTGACAAGATTTTTTTCATTAAATAAATATGCCGTAGATTCTCCCATCCTCCTTGCAGTAGAAGATATTATTAACAACGTTGTTAGACTTTTATTATCTTCAAAGGGGAAGAAAATACCAGGTATGATGTAAGCGATGACACAATAATAATTAGTATTAGCTCTTGTCTCGAGGAGATATTCAACAGCAATTTTCTGCAAGATGACTATCCGTTTTTAGAAATGTTTTGTGAGAAATGAATGCCACTGACAGAAACCGGTGTTGGCTCCATCACACATGAGCGCTGGAACTGAAGATAAAGGAATCAATTACTTTCCAAGGACACGGGTAATGCACATGCTGCAGTCATCATATTTCACAATCATTAAAATTTTGCACACTTTTTAACAGACATACCAATTTGGTGAGGATCAAAGATGGACACCAGCGTAGCTACGAGTATTTCCCTCCATCTTTGTTTAAGTATATAGCAACTGTTTCACCTTTTAGGGATTAGAACCTTTCCTAATTCTAAGTGGTTGTTTCGTTTTCAAAGGTTTTCGGATCTTTAGAAACCGTCCACATGAGTTATCGCTTCGTGAGAACTCCGGCGTTCTCTTACAGCCAGACCTGTCCATAAACACGTTGCAATCGAATTTTGGAAAATGTCGATGTGATGTAAAGTTGTGCCATCGGAAGAATATTGTAAATGTTGAACTAATTCTTTAAAAAATGAGAATCTTTGATGCTAAGAAACACATTCGTACCATATGTCACGCCACAATTTTAATATGTATTCGTAAAATAAGTTCTCAACAAAACATATTGTTTTCATGCCAATGTCACAAAAAATTCTAAATACAAAAATTTCCTTAGTGCTCACTTCCAAGAAAACATCTGCAATTAATATCCAAGTCCAAATATGAAGAACGAGAAGAAATATGTTTTAGAAACAGTACTACCTACCAACATTTTGTCATTGTATACATACCTTTACAGAATAGAGTCGTATAGAAACTCCAACATCATAAAATTTATATCGATGTAATCAGCAGCAGTTATTTCAATAACCTATTTACACAATGTGATATTTAGAAAAACTAGTCACACATTCATGTTTTTTAATTCAAAATATTGTTTTCTTTGGAGGAACGATATAAGATTAAATTGCATCTATCCCCGTAAATATCTTCAACTTCTTAAGAGCAACTCACTTGCACCGTCCATGGTGTTAATATACCACACATGTTCATACTATCAAAACAAATAAATATCCCTTAAGATGTCTATTCTCTGAATTCGAAAAATAACTGCCGCCACAGCACAATGTCAGGATGCAAACATGAACGACAACTACTTCTTCATTTCGGAGTAATGTGCGAGAAATATTATCATCTACCTTATCTTTGCACCTCGAGATTAACTTTGTCTCCAGGCCTTCTAAAATACTTGCGAAATCTCCAAAGTAACTTTGAACAGCAACTTATATTGTTCGAAGAGGTTATAACTAGCGATATGCAAGTGTTGCAACATTTTCGGCTATTAAAAACAGACTAATTGAAAGTTGAACATCTTACTAAATTTGAGACAGAGCGCTGAAACTAATACCATATCCATCCATCTGAAAATCTTAACAGCATCGGCATCTTAACAGCCAAGAAAATGATTTATTGATTCCGGGTACGTCAACTTCTATAGTCATTAGTCCCGTTAGTATAGTGAATGTTTATCCAGGGAGGTGACGGGGTTCCTTCCCTCTCTGGATGGTTAGATCCGGCGCCGACATACACGAAGGCTTGCGAGGGTGTTTCCTCTTACAGGTATTTTCCCCATCGAGGTACCGCCGTTATCGGATCAAGCTCTAGGCTTTGGATTGGTCTCTCGACTTGTGTGGAAGAGAAGGGCATGTAAGTAAGTATGTGTATGTATAAAAGAAGAGGAAAGAACAAGGAAGAAGAAGAAGAAGAAGAAGAAGAAGAAGAAGAAGAAAAAAAAAGATTGCCCGCTTGTTAGGATTCAGCTACACCGTTCGTCTGGTATTGATCGAAAAAAAACTTTGAACACTACCAATTAAGAGATACTATCCGACCGCTAAAATTCTTCGCCATGCAGGGGATGAAATCGACCTAGCTAAGACATAGTCAATAAAAAAAAGAAATGAGCTTCCCATGAGCACGAAGCACAATTTGATCGTGACGTATTCACATCAAATAAAATAAATTCACCACTATAAACAAACCATCCTCATATATTGATTTTCATTTTTCACGCTACCAATAATAACAGTAAAACTTGTTAATTCTAGATACATACAATAGAAAGAAACTCCATTTTCGAATTAGCGACGATCCTCTATACCGTGTGTGGTTTTATGTAAAAGGTGGTCTCGACGTAGCAGAACCTGTTCGCGAGATGCTTTTGTCCCGAGGGCTGTATTTTACTCACCACTGAGTTTATCTCCCAACATTTAAGCCACGCCCAAATAACCCACGCCGGCGGTTAGATTTGCTTCGCGGGCGATAAGAGCCGGAGGAATCCGCGTCATCGCGCAAGCGAACACAGCTTCAATGCTGTTCGCGCCCCTTGTTACCGCCCTTCCTTCGCATTCTCATACCTGCGCTCATCTTCCAGCTCCCCCCTACCACCACCAGCACCGCCCGACTCCCGTCTCTGTCCCCGTCCACACCTCTTCCATGCCTCGCCCCTCCGCCGTCGCATTTCCCCCGTTCCCACAGACCCCGACTTCACATCACCAGCCTTCATTTCGCAGTCCTCACTACCGTCTTCACCACCGCCTGTCTCCGGCCTCCGTCTTCTTCCCCTGCCTCGCCCCACTCCGCCCTAGCTCCCTCTCCCACGCATTCTCTCCGCCACCATATCAATTTCGCCTTCAACAGCCACTCTGCCTCCGTCGTCGCCCACATCCACCATCCCTTCCACAGTGCATCCGCTACGAACCGCGCCGACTTCTTTGAAAATCTGCAGCCCTCGCCGTAACGTCTACCTCCACCTTCATTCTCCCTCTAGCGAAGGCTCCGCCCCTGGCCGCGTCTCATGGCAGAACATCGCCGAGCGAAGCTGGTCACGCCGCGGCGGCGCGGCCCCTGAGCCCCGGGAGAAACCCGGGGGACCACCTTCACCCGCCCCACCCGCCCAAACACGTCGGCCATTGGCCATGGCAAATACAAAATGTAACTCGGCGGGGAGTTGTCGAGTGATTAGCGAGGTTTAGAATAATTCTCCCTCTGGGTGGCTCATGGACAGCTTTCTAGCTTTCCGCGGCGCGATTCTGAGTTTATGGGATTCGGTAAAATGGATACGTCAAGCTCGCGACAGGTCTCTTATCTTTCCCCTCTCCCCGCAACGCCGACAGGCTGGTATCTGGATCCAGCCGGAACGCGGTTTACCCTCACGGTCACCTTTCCATTCGACGTCTGGGTGGGGACGCCCAGCCAGATCATCCCTGCCGGAGTCGAAACAATGCGCCACACACAATGCGCCAAGACAAGTCACTTCGACGAAGCCAAGAGCCCAGCAAGGTGCCACCCGAACTAAGGTCCGGCCGGCTTGGGGCCTACTTCCCGTCTCCACACTGAAATCACCTTTATGCTATCGACATGAGTACCGCCCAAATCTAGGAAACCTGACAGTTTGACCACTTCTGGCATTTTATATGAGTGGTCCGGATCATTCCCAAGAAATCCTTCGCCAAATCCCGCCCAAAGATAGACGCAACTGATGGGTTACCGGGCGAACCCCGCAACAATGAGCTTAGCATCGCCTACTCACTGCCTCCACATTGAAGCTAACGACGTGAGAGCTGCCGTGAGGGTCCGGGTGGCTATTTACAAGGCTCCACCAGAAACCATGCGCGCCTCCGCGTTCACAGTTCCCCTTGCGGGCATTACCCGGGCAGCCGAAAGCATTCGCACGACTCGAGACGCGAAAGAACTCGTCTTGCCTGGAGTTACCGACTCTGGACAAGCGTTGACCCTGGCCACGGATTCGCAGGCGTGACGGGGAACCTTTAAGCTTCTAAAAGGCACCGCTGCCTAATTTTTCTTCGAAGCCTCACAGCCTCAAATGATGTCATGCAATCCTTTAGCCATGCATTTGCCTTCTTGGCATGTCTCAGGCACGGTCACACACCTGCAACTTAATTTTTTTTAAATAATTAAAATTTATGTTTTATTTTCTGTTTGTGACAATTGCGGAAAGACTGCCGCTGGATTGTGAGGGAATATTATAAGTTAATAATGGGAATAGACTAAAACATAAATATTTTATAGATTTAAAAAATGAAATGTCTACACACTGCAACGGCAATATTTCAAATTTAATGAATAAGGTTCTTTAATGGTCACTAGGATGACTTTTTTTATTATTACAGCAATCTGAATTTTCTATTACGGCAATATAAAATTTTCGACAAACGTCCGAAACATTCACGCAACGTGACTGAATGGGACCATAAACTAAATGTACGTGAACTACGTTTTCAAAACTAATTTATAATATAAGAATTCGTTCAGTATTTAACACGCTAAGGATATACGACAGTGTACAACACTATAAGAAACCATTGACACAGTACCATGCTTGCTACTACTGGATAGCAAGTCCCTTGTTCTACATCAAACAGATACAAGACGAATAAAATAGTTTGGCATACAAAAAAATATTGTGATATACATTAACAATCTCGCAAAAGTCTGAATCGATGTGCTCTAGATCCTTAAAAATAGGTTTTTGTGTCCCATCAGGGACAAGAGCTTTCTTGGGACAAGTGTCAGGTGACGAGTTTTGAAGGGACAGAAGGTGAAAATGGAGAAATATAGATGGGGAGAAATGGAGAACAAGAGGGCGGGCAGGGAACCGCTTTGCACAAATTATGTTTCTCAAGCAGTGTGCTGCAAAATGGATTTTCTATTAGTTTTGAAGCTATTTGGAGTTCCTATTAGGCCTTTTTTTAGGTTTAGGTAGCCTGTTTAGGAGCCTTCACTCCCTTGCATGGGGGATAAGGAATGTGCAGAAGATCTAAATCTACATCTCATTACATTGAAAGAAAAAGCAGAAATTTAATTCCAACGCTTATAAATATTATAATGTTTACTCTAGTAAGTAGTTATAGCACGGTAACTGACCAATAATGCTGTAACAAGCAGATCCGTGGATGGCCTTTCGAAGTTGGGTTCTACTAAGACGTTTTCACATTGAAAACAATTATTTACAAAGTGCCGAGTTTTCGCACGTATCTAGCTAGATAATGTTATTTCTTACATATTGTACTAAGAAATTTACACGTAATTGTTAAAATTTAACACGTCAATAAGAATCGTTATTTTTATCATTCCTGCTCAAAAAGTGATTTCAACACAATATGATTTTCTATTGCCTATGTATATATATATATATATATATATATATATATATATATATATATATATATATATATATATATATATATACATAAAATAGTTTTTCATCTCAATACAAATTTATATACTGAATATAAAGTGTGTACCAAGTTCCTATTTAAGAGGGTGAGCTCCGAGTTTCATGTATACCTATCTGTAATTTTCATGTCTTACTTTATCTGTTCTCTACGCGGTGTTATACGTGTATTATATTGGTGTCGAGTTACATACATCCAGCCACTTGAACATTTATCTCCGAGACAGCAGCCAGGCCCAATGATCGTAGCTTGACACTTTTTATTCTACATGTTTGTATCCAAATTCCAAGATTTTAAACGTATTTGATAACTCGTGCAAGACACAAAAATACAAAATTCAACAAGGTGTATGAGTCGATATTTTTATTTAAAAAAAGACGAAGAACACATACTTCTCAAAACAGGATTTTCGAGGGAACAAAGTGTTGGCAAAAGTGCTACACGTGTATTAAGTATTTAAGATAAAAATCCTGTGTTAGCATCAGATAAAAAGAAGCCTTTGAGATATTTATTCACGAAATGTAAGATAAAGCATTAAATGTCCTGATCTTAATCACAGTTTAGTAGACTACTAAGTGGTTACGATAGCATAGTAAGATTAATATCGTCACGCAAACGATATAGTATTACGAGTTAATTTAACAAACTGCAATCCTATAGGTACATCATTCTCCACTATGTTTCAAATATGAGGGCAACTGTTTTAAGAACATCTGCTTTGTTGTCAATGACACATAGATTCAGATCTTTTTCTGCATTTTTGGAAAATCTACTGATCTGTAAATTCGGAAAAACCACATTGGGGATATAGTCAAAATTTTACAAGCTTTGAAATATCTTTCTTAAAAGGATAAGCTAACAGGTTCTGAAGCTCTCCTGTTACAGCATCGTTGAGAGTAATTGTGGTTCACAAGCCAGGATTTTGTAAGAATGGACAACAAGGTTCCAAATCGTGAAGAGCAATTTTTCAGATACCAAAAACATTTCCTCGTTAAAACCTCAAAATTAAAATGGAAGTTATATTGTATTATATATTTCCCTATTTATGTTATTGAACGTTTAATGGTCTAGATAAGTTCTAGTATTGTGTTAAAAAGTGTTTTCCATTCATGTAATTTCTTACCAGCTTCTTTATTTACTATAATTTATTGGGTTGTGCACTATTAATTGTGAAAACCCTCCAACCGTTCATACCATTTCCTTGTAATTTAAATTATTTTTTCTACTCTTATTCCTCGAGTATTAGTAAATTCAGCGGAGGATTTTAGCGCGAGGCGATCAAGTGGAGTCTCTGATCGCAAGTCGAAGATCGCAAGGAGGACGCGGAGGATTTCAAATTCGATCAAGAGGGAGATTTTGAGCAGGTCGTTCGAAAAAGACCTCAAGCAAGTCAAAATATGGAAAGACCACAAGGAAGTGTACAGTGTAGACAATATTTAGCCTTGCGGGGAACGAAGGCGACCACAAAATATATTACGATAATTTGGGGTATCTTGAGCAAGTCAATCAAGTGAAGGATGTGCGTGGATCAATTGGGGAAGCTGCGTATAAGTCGATTTAGCGGATCTGCATAGAATATATACATATATACATATATACATATATACATATATACATATATACATATATACATATATACATATATACATATATACATATATTCATATATACATATATACATATATAGTTAGTATACATTACTATAGTAACATCCATGTAAATTTTTCTTCAAAAGTGTAAGTCGAATTAGATATTTTTGTTCACAAATAATAGTATTTTGGATTCATTTTCTGAGAAGAAAAAATTGATTCCACCCAGCATTGATTAACGAAGGGATTTTATAAGAGTCACCACATGGAGACAGCTTCGTGACCTCGCAAAGGTCAATGTGGCCCTGACGCCAAAGGTTGTGAAATGAAGAGCAATCATTTCTGCGTTTTACTCCCCGACCACGCCCTCACTTTTGTGTCGCACAAATGAGTGTCGAAGCTACTGTCACATGAATGAGGAGAGGAACATGCCAGATGAGATGTAGTGCTGGGAGACTATCATCGGGATTCTCGAGTGCAGTGAGTGAAGTTGGTGACAGTTTCCAGGGAAGACTTTCTCTATTGTGGTTTCACCACGAAAGAATCTTCCAAAAAATGATAAATTATGCCGAAAAGCATATGATAATATTAATGTAATTTCTTTTATCGATAAATTAAAAGCAAACCCATGGACATAAAAGGTCAACAAGCAATTCACACCATCAACTATCAAATAACCTGCATATTCAGTTTTATTTCGCTTTCAATGAAATTTCCGAAAAAATTAAGGGATAATTCAAATAAATTATATTTATTTCAAAAGAAAATTTTAAGTGCAATATATCTCGCAACTAATAAATTGTGTTTGTGCTAAATTGGCGACAATTAGCCAATGTTCATAGAGTCAATGCGAATCATTCGCACATATTCTGGGCAAGCGATTGCTGCTAAGTCCGAGTTGGGCCGGGTGCCCCCCCCCCCCCGAGCCTTCATCTCCCAGCGAAAATGTAAACAAAGGAAAACGTATAAAACAGATTTTATTCAAATTGTCATGTTTACCATTAAATTGTTATCGCATTTATTTTATGTTACTTCGGTTGTTAATTCTTGCAATGCAAAAACAGTCCTTGGCTTTGCATTTTTTAAATAACTTTAACAATTTTTGCAAATCGATTTTGTCAGTCATGTCGCTATAAACATGTATATCGCAGAGCTGTTGAGCCGATATTGCAACGTAGTTGATCGTATAGACGTTTCGAGTCGACGCAAAAACGAAAAACTTCGTTCATTTCTGGAAAGTGACGTGAATGGAATATTTCTCTCACTCGAAATTCCGAGTAGGAATTTTAACCACTCGGAAATTTGCGTGTCGTTATAGGATACCTACCATACCCACATTATCCGCGAGCCCGCAAATATTACCGTACTCCTCGACCACGCCCCGCATATCGTTTGGCCGAAAACCGAATTTAAAGATGATTAACTCGATTTATTTGATTTGTTTAGTCAAAAAACAATAATAATTGTTTGTGATGTATGGCGGAAAAGATCACCTGCGCACGTTTACTTAAGCTTCAGAATACCTTCCCAACATTTTAATTATAAATAGTTGAAGGATGAATAAAAGTTTAAAAAATAAAACAAACAAAATAAACAAAATTGAAAATCTCTAGATTAGCAACATTTGAAAAACTAGACATTCGACTAAAGATGTTGGAAGCAGAAGAATTTTGTCGTCCGTTATTCCGAGAGCTATTCTTGATCTTTAAAATAAAACCATGTCGCTTAGAAATGCTAACGATACTTCTTGATAATATGGTCGATTTATAAGTGTTCATAAGAAATAATTTCTGTCGTTATAGGTAGGGTCATTAGAACAGCATTGAGGACCTTGGGCCTAGGTTAATTACGGGGGGCCTTTATTCCTACTTTCACTGACTCCCCCCCCTCCAGTCGTGATGTTGAAATGTAAAGAAAATTCTATCAATTCACATTCTATGAATTCAACATTATTAGAACAAAAAAATTAAACATATATGTAAGTCAGAAAACAGTTATAATTACATTGAAAAATACTACAAATTAAATAGTTTCAGTTTGTTATTGAATTGTACAATATTGAAATGCATCAAGCAACATTCCATAGCATAAATAGTATCCTATGATGTGCGACACATCACCCCGTTATGCCAATTTTTGCATATTGTTTAATCATATTTATTTTTCATACTTTTTTATTTTAAAAAATAGTATTAAATATGTTTAACAACTATTGGAGGGTCATTCGTTAACACAGCACTTATTAGATATGAGTGTAGGCTCGAAAGAGTGTAGGCACGAATCAAACGTCGGTATCTCGTGGGGGAGAAGCACAGCCCGTTCTCAAACAGGAAACAGTGCTGCGCTCTCTGAGCGTTCTCTCAAACCATGAACATTCTGCAGTGCGACGTGGTTGGAAGGTCGGTCACCGATTCAACTCCTTCAGTGGGGGGTATGTACGTACGTAATCCATCCACATCCAAACTGTACACCTCCATTTTCAGAAAGATCTCGCTGTGGATGAAGAGACATTTCTTGCATTTTTTGACCAATGGCCACCAAACTAACGGGTTGAGAACGTGTATCGATATTGGCCCCAGAATAGCTGAGGCTAGTTTCTTAATCTGCTGCGTGATGTCGCTGGAAGAAAACCTGCGCACTTTACTAGCAGCACTATTAGTTGCTGACAGTTCTTGAACATTCATTCACCATCGTTCACCATACCTTCAACACCGGAGTCGAGTCTCGTCAGTCTTCATTCTATGATACTAACATGAATGAATTTCCTCAACCCCAAAGATGGTCCCTGAGAGGAAGACGGCTTATCGTCTTCATGCCTTCCGTTTTCCCGCAAAGACGTCTACTGTAGTGGCTGCTTGATCATTACTTTCCACTGCGTGTTAGTGCCGTAATCACTAAGGTATGAACGATAATGAAAGTTATGAAGGTTCAAATGGGAAATTACACGCGAACTTTCAGCCGCAAACGTTTTCGCTCAGTTCCAAACTCATACACGGCTTTTCTGTGCATGGAGTAGAGTTCATAGAAATTTTATTTGTTTATTTTGAAAATAACGTTTACGTAATGAATTTAAAATTATATAAAGTAATGTGAAACTAACCATATTCTGTCATTAAAATAGCATGATAAATACAATTTTTAGTGTTAACATTATAGATAAATACTTCAATTACACAGTAAAACGTTGGGGTGGGGATTTTGAACACCAAAGAAATATGTACAGATTTTTGTATTCTTAGGAGTTAAATTCTTTGCGAGTGCTATAATGTCATCATGCAAAGTTTATAAAAACATCTGCACTATTTGTCCATCAGAGTTCATTAATAAGTTCTTAAATGACTTTAGTACTGGAATTGAAAGAGAACACTGTTGCAGAAGGTTTTGAGGTAGTCATTAATGCGCTTAGCTTCAGTGAATTCATAATAGCATTTTTCTATTACAATCTTTTTTAATCCGCTTCACCATTCACTGATTTCGTTCATTTTATTCATGAATCAATAATAGGAATAGATTTTTACGTAGCGACGCAAAGATGCAAAGTATAAGATACTCTTTCATTGCAATGACAAATATTCTCGCTATTCAAACATACCTATTGCTTAAGTCACCTCGGATAACAATCTCTTATGCCATACAATATATGAAATATTTTGTATTATACAATATATCTCGTGAAATTCAGACTAATTCAACGACATCAGACAAAAATCTGACAAACCTTTCAAGCTACTGGGGGACACAAGGTATCCCATTTAAAACTTTAAAACACTACCCCCTCTTCGCTCGGCGCGTTTGGTTGAAAACAGCTTAAAAACTAAGGATGCAGATTGATAGCTCTAATGATCTTAAACTCTACTGAAAAAGAATTGACCGAAATTTCTCACCTGGGTAAATCGCCGGAACGCTACTTCGCCAGAAGCCGACAACATGCACTTGCGACCTTCTGCGATGGCTTCATGGCTCCGAGGTCTGCACTGATTTGTGACCAACAGCGCTACCCCCAGGCAGTGGCGGTACCAAGGAGCTCCAAGAAGGGGGGAGGGGAGGGGGCGCCACGGGGGAGGGGTGGTAGTAAGGCTGGCATCGGCGGGTTATGTTGAAGGTCGGTGTCCTCGGATATCCAAATCAAGTGTGAAACACGAAGAATAAACGAAGTCGAACTCTTTTAAAGCCCCCAAGTGAAGTAATAGACTCGTTATCCCGAGAATATAAAGAACAACCGAAAAGGCGAAGTCGGGTTCATAACCTACAAAACTTTTGTCGTTTAGTTGACGCTTTACTTGACAAAGCTGCGGCCTTCTGCTTCCGTGTTTAAATTGAAACAAACGAGTTTGAGCAACCCATTAATTCCAAAAAAATTGATGCCAAAACTTATTAATATTAGAACAGTTTGTTTAAAATGAAAAAAAATTCCAGAATTTATTGCAGAATCTGAATTACAATTGAGTTATCGAGGAAACATATCGAGCAATTGCAATATCATTTATGGCATATCACACTTTCTTTATTTCTTTATGTACAATAGTGTTCTTGAAGACGTTTTAAACCAGTTTTTACCCCAAAACAATCTTTTCACAGACACCCGAAATTAAAAGAGCGAAATTACGGACCAGAAATGTCATTGCCATTGTTCACTTTTGTTCTTGAATCCCACGGCATCTAGAGTTGTATTGTGAACCAGGGCACGTTAAGGGATAAAACACGATAAATATTTTCCGAGGCACAGGTAAATATTTTGAAAATAAATATAACAAATGAAACATCAAATAAAAATGTAAACAATATTTCAAAACAAAACATAAAATGTATATTTAAAAATCAAGAAAACATATTCAGAAAAAATAGATTCACGAATCAGAATTTCAATACAGTAATATTTTCACCTAGGTTAAAAAAATGTACAACAGAGGTATTTTCTACACAAATCATGTCATTTTACTGTCATACTTTTATTAGAAAAATGAACACCTGCTTGCTTTCAACTGCGGCTTGATTAACAGGGCAGGTTCTCGCCAAATTATATGTGGATACATTTTTAGTTGTAATCAACTGGATTCTCGTGTGATTATGAAAAAATCTCTAACTTTGAAATAAATACAAAAAATTTCATTTGGGTAAATAATGAAATAAGCTCGTTTTGAAAGCAAATGCTCATTGATTAGCGAAAATTGTATTTTTTAAGAATATGCGGAATAGATTGGTAAAAATTGCGCTCGGTGATAGAATAGTGTTCGGTGTTAATACCTTTAGGATTGTGCTTCAACCCATTCGTCATATGGGAACCCTTCCCCAATGTGAAACATTGTTTGCCCTACAAATCGATATGGTAAAAGTTAAGTTTTAGAACATACAATACTCCGATGCACAATCGTGCATTGCACAAGATACCAAGAATGACTGAAATGGAGGGTTTTACCGATGTGTAAAAAACTCGTAGCAGAACTAATACGACAGTCCAATCGGTAAAATATGTGATTTCCATGTTCCTTCTTAGATGCACTCTTCATGTTTCAAGAGATCATTGGCGATGCATATGTTGTTCAGTTTTATTGTAAGATTCGTTTTAAGAGCAGTGAGGGAAATCTGAAATAAAATATATATCACAGAAACTCTACTCTCGTATAATGAAATGAGGACTATTCGATTCGTGAAATTAAAACCAATAGTGATTAACTACACATACAAAATGCCCCAATCAGGGCATTGTATCTAAAAAAGTGTCTCGCTTTTTCTATCCGATTTTTCTTATCGCTTCTTCCTACTGGCCAATCATAAACTATGACCCATCTATCTTAGGAGGCGGTATACATCGATCGCTATGTTGATGTCTAATAAACAGTGTAGGTAGTATAACATGACCTCTTTGATTCCCATGCTCAACCCCTCTGATTAACTTAGCTTTCAGTTATTTTCAAAATTTGGCGCGTTTTGCAACTCTATTGGACATAATTTCACTCGTGGAATAGTCCTATTAAATACCACTCGTGCTTTCGAACATTTTATCGACAATTTCCAAAGCACTTCTGGTGTTACGTATGATTATCTCATTGTAATCTGTATTTAAAGCGCTTTATTTGAGCTTATTTGACTTCTTCACTTTCTTGACTTTCTCAGCCATTTTTATAAATTAAAATAAATTGTCACAGATAGTAAAAAGTGGAAAAACTACTTTCTAAAACCAACTTAAATAATATGACGAACTTACCCAATTTAATTTATCAATTCTAAGTTATTTGTAGTATTTCCGGTAGTTTATTTGATAGTTTCTGAAATCGTCTGCCCGAGTTATTGGTTTTCGAACAGCAAAGAGAGGCAAAGAGAGACCGCTTCAAACCTGTCTTGCTTCATCTCTCCAGTCACCTGAGCACTAAAACAGAAATACACACAGAATAATATTATTGAAATAAAAATTATTGATTCTAAACAAATTTACAAAGTAATTTTTTTCCTTTCAATAAAAGGAATTGTCATGAATTTAACCCAAACAGCGATTTTAACCTTTTTTTCTAATACTCATTTTGTAAAACTTCAATGTGTAACCACCATATTCTCTTATTACTTTACAGCTAGTTTTATAAGGATAGTAATTATTACATGGCTTGATCATAGCAAACACGTTTCTCCAATCATAACACAACTTTCAAGACAAGCGCTGAGGCGTAATTTATGATTGGTCATCATTCCAGTATAACTTTCGTTCGTACAATTGCAGTCCCGGGAGGACCCGCGATATGTGAGTGGTGAACGTGTTTGTCTTTCCCAATTTCCAAAAATCAAATTAGTGTACTGAGGACTCCGACTGAGACTGCATCAGATACGAAGCTGAAAACAAAGAAAAGATTCTAGAACACATACGATCTTAGCAGAAATTCAATTAAACCGCCCTCGCTGCGTGAGTGGGGGTGGTGCGGGGGGGGGGGGCTGCTCAGGAAATGTGCGCGTTACAAGTGCGGGGCCGGGCAGTAAGAAGCGCAGGCTGATGACAAATAGACAAATATCGTCATCTAAATGCTTTGGTCTAGATAAGTTTATTTGCTTAAGATTTTCGAAAGTTAAAAAAAATTAAAATAGTCACTTTTCTTGTGCATTAACGACTTTCCTATTTAAAAGATAAAAGGAATTCCTAGAAGGATGAAAACACAAACACATGAAGGATTTGATATGTGATCAAATGTATCCGGACACCTCCAAAATGGTGTAATGTTGTGGTCGTGTTTTTTCATGGAGGGTGGCTACACCGCTTGGTTTGTGTGGCAATATCACGGGACAGGCCTACGTTGGTGTTTTAAACACCTTGGTTCCCACTGATAAAGAGCAATTCGGGGATGGAGATTCCCACTTTCAACACGATCGAGTACCTGTTCATACTGCAAGGCCTGTGGCGGCCTGTTTACACGACAATAACATATCTGTAATGGATTGGCCCGCACAGAGACCTGACTTGAATCCTATCAAACACCTTTGGGATGTTTTTAAATGCCGACTACGTGCTAGACCTCACCGACCTACATTGATATCTCTCCTCAATGCAGCACTCCACGAAGAAAGGGCTGTCATTCCCCCAGAAACCTTCCAGCACCTGATTGAACGTTTCCCTGGGATAATGGAAGCTGTCGTGAAGGCTAATTGTGAGCCAACACCCTATTAAATCCCATCATTATCGATGTAAGGCGCCACGAACTGCTAAGTCATTTTCAGCCACATGTCCGGATACTTTTGATCACATAGTATATTTGAAAATAAATTGGTTGAGTAGGAATCTTGTGGTACTTCATAATAAGAGTAAAGAGAAAATCAAACAACAACAATAAAAGTTTTTATATTTATTAAAACATACCAAACTTAACTTTTGGGAACAGTTTTTACACATTTAGTGATTTACCCAAGCAACGTGGATCACACCAAATCACAACTAGACAATGTACTGGTAAAAGCTACGAGGTCGCTAAAACATGGAATGGTAATGGCCGTTACAATTAATTCCGTCAGATGGCAGGCAAAATTAACAAAGAAATAAAAAAAGCAATTGAATTGTGTAAATTGGGTGTTTTTTTTATTTCTGTGCTAAATTTAAACAAATACATTCTTTCTTTTTGTACATAATGACAATTTATATTTTTCGAAATGTAATGTGTGTTCATATGTTTTTGAAATGCTTTTCTGGAGTTTCATATGATTCAATTCACGTGTTTCTAAAATGCAAATTTTTGCATGGAAACCATTTTTTTGAATCAACTTTACAGCGCTGATTGCGGCTCACAATTCGAAATGTCGAAGAAGTTTATAAGACAAAATATGCTTAAGAGCTTACTTTCGAAATATCATTGTTTTCTCCTTGGACATGTGATCATTTCAAAGTAATTACGGAGCTGTAAGAACTCTGGAAGCCACATCATTTCGCGAGACTCACGTTCTGGAAGCAGAAGCCGATGGCGGCCGCGCCGCTCTCCAGGAAGCCGCAGCAGCGCCGCAGCAGCTCCACCTTGACCACGACGCCCGCCCCCGCCTCCAGCGCCCAGCGCAGCGACGACGGCGCGCGCAGCGGGTTGCCGGCAAGCTCACTCCGCTCGCGCCCGCCAGCCACGAGCGCGCCGCAACGCCTGCTCAGCGCGCACGCACCGGCGCGCTCAACAGCAGCGCTACGCCTTGCGCATCTGCTCCCTCCTGCGACGGGCGGTTCTGAATTCCCCACCCAGCTCAACATACCGCCAGCGCCTCCACAGGCAGCGTACGCCTCTCGCATCTGCTCCTCCCCTGCCGACGGGGCTGGTTCTGGATTCCACCCAGCTAACGTACACAGCGAACTCCACCGCAAGCGCTAGTAGCGCTAAATACGCACTCTGCGCACTCTGCTCCCTCCCCTGCGACGGGGTGGTCTGGATTCCCACCAGCTAAAGCGTACACCAGCGCCTCAACAGCAAGCGCTACGCCTCTCTGGCATCTGGCTGCCTCCCCTGCGACGGGGCTGGTTCTGGATTTCCCCACCCAGCTAAACGTACACCAGCGGTGCCTCCACAAGCAGAGCTACGCACCTGCTGCGCATCTGCTCCCTCCCTGCGAGGGGCTGGTTCTGGATTCCCCCACCCAGCTAAACGTAACAGCGACCTCACAGCAGCGCTACGCCTCTGCGTCATCTGCTCCCCTCCCATGCGACGGGCTGGTTCTGGATTCGCACCAGCTTAAACGTACACGCAGGGCTCACAGCAGCGCTACCACTCTGCGCATCTGCTCCTCCCTGCGACGGGGCTGGTTTCTGGATTCCCCACCCAGCTAAACGTACACCAGCGGCTCCACAGCAGCGGCTTACCCCTCTGCGCATTGCTGCCTCCCCTGGACGGGGCTGGTTCTGCGATTCCCACCAGCTAACGACACCAGCGGCCTAACAGCAGCGCTACGCCCTCCTGCGATGCTGCTCCCCTCCCATGCGAACGGGGCTGGTTCGGATTCCCACAGCTAAACGTACACCACGCCTCAACGGCAAGCGCTACGCTCTGCGCATTCTGCTGCTCCTGCGACGGGGCTGGTTCTGGATTTCCCACCCAGCTAAACGTACACCAGCGGCCTCCACAGCAGAGCTACGCACTCTGCGCATCTGCTCCTCCCTCCCGTGGGGCTGATTCTGGATTTCCTTCCCATTGCGCAGACTCTTGTAACAACAATCGCGGCTAAGCGCTCCTCCCGTGTGGCTGATCTAACTAGAAGGGGAATACTCGGTGCGGTGCGCCGAGGCGCGTTGAATCGATCTCTTCGCTCAGCTGCGCACACTATGGCCTCAACAGCAGCACTACGCACTCAGCGCATCTGCTCCCACCTCCCATGGGGCTGATTCTGAATTTCCTTCCCATTGCACAGACTGTTACAATAAAACAATTGCATCCGAGCGCCCCTCCTCTCCTCCCCTCCCGTCTGAGTCTGATTGAACTAGAAGTGAAAACCATGTGGGTTGAGCCAAGGCACGTTGAATCGATCAAATCGCTCAGCTGAACATACACCAGCGGCCTCAACAGCAGCACTACGCACTCGGAGAAATCTGCTCTACTGCAACAATCATGCCCTAGCGCCTCTCCTAATGGAATGTAATAACTGGGACCTGTTCCCTCACTGTCGGTAGTTGCAGTGGTGCGCGTGCCACTCACCTTTCACTAGACTTATTCTACCACTCCCCAAATTTCGCGTGGGGCTCGACCAGTAGCGGGCCGCACCGTAGACTGCTTTGAGCGAGAGCTCGCAAAAAGGGAGTCACCTCGCTCAGCTGCACATACACGGTTCGCAAACCACGACAACCTAAGATTTCACGCCCGACGACCACAAAATCCTCCGAGGAAGACTGACGAGGCAACAGTCAAACGTCCACCACGCATACGATCCGCGCACGTTTTCCAAAACCAAATTCTCATATCACAGAATTCCACCGATAAAAATCCCCTCCATGTGCGCATGAAACCAGCACGCTCATACTTGCGCTTGTACGACCTAACAGCAATTAATTTCTCGCTTTAAATTACCAACCTTCTTATGACTTCTGGTTTTGATTTGGGTGTTTTTCTCTTTAAACGAAAGCTGACCTCGTCACATCGCAATCCAAAAATATGCATAGAACATGTTTACCTACATATGTTCGTAACTGAAATAGTTTTTCTACCCTAATTTAATGTTCACCTCAATAATAATAATAGATAAGAGCAGGGATTCCCAACCTTTTTCGTTTATCGATCGCTTTAAAAAGAGGGCCGGGCCTCCGCGAGACCGGTTCGGCGCACCAGTTGCACCAGTGCAACTGCAACGCTGGTGCAGCTCTGAACCTAAGGATAAAACATGGATAAGAAGGAAGAGCAATTTTCAAATCTACAGTTTATGTTTTATCTGTTTTTTATCGGAAAATAGTTAATTAACAAGTTCTTTTTATGTCTCGTAATCAACGGGATTTTGATTACAACTGATATATGGCCGACCCAAATTCGGCTCTAGGCTTGCCTCCCCCCTTTGACAATTTCATCAAACCCCAGGGAGGCGATACCGAACCCCGTACCCCTCAATTTTCTATAATTTCTTGAATTTTTGGAGTAAAAAAGACACGATATCTGATGGGAATTGTGATGCAGGCTACCAGCCCTGACAAAAATGCCGTTCCATTCTCAGTGAAACCAATTATTTTTAAAAACGTCATATCGAACCAGGATAGGAGCCCCGTATCATGTTAAAAGTGCACAGACGATCAGAACGTAATCGTACCTCAGTTATATCGTTTCTTTCAAAGTAGGCGTAACTCAGATTAGGCCAATGAGTGGCGTTGTATTCTGGCAGTTCTGTTAGCCGGTTTCCTTCCACCTGGATGCGCTCCAGGGAGTTCAGGTCGGTGAAGACACTGGATGGCAGCGCAGTCAAGCGGTTGTCTGAGAGGTCGAGAACCTTCAGGTTAGTCAATCCTGGGGACAGAAAGAGGTAATTGTTAGGTTTATTATCACTTTGGCAATGTTGGGATTTCATTGATTTTCACTTCACATTTAAAATGTAATACATCGTACCTTTCGAGGTGCACTAGTAATTTACTTTAAAAGTGTATAATAATACTTTATAATGAATATTTCACCGTGTAATAATGTGTATTTTTTTTTTTAAAAAAAGCCACTTGTGGTGTACCAGTTGACCGGATGAAACTGACGACTTGTTCAATTTCTTATGCAAATGACAACTTTTTATAAAAATTCTTACTGTTTATTTATATGTGAATCAAACCTGGACACTGGGTAAGTCATACTTTGTTTCTTATTATTTTTGGTCAACTATTCTTAATGCATCTATTTATTTGATATGCATTATCATTTTGTTGATAATTCTCCATAATTTGAATATAACTTAGATTACATTTTTAGAGTTTTTTTGAAAAAGACCCCGAATAACGGCGAAATGTCACTGAACGTATATAAACAAATTATTATAAAAAATTACAGTCTGTTTATTAAGGTCAAAAATCATTACAATAAAAATACTTTATTCATTAGATGAATGTTTTACCTTGCGTACAACGAACGAGAAAACATTTTTCGAGAAGATCTAGTATCATTTTATCGTATATAACCGGATTTGATTTTATTCCATTTCATTTCAATATTAATACACTAGCAATTATACACAAGACGATAAATAATGTATTATTAAATGGATTACTAGAGTGTTCAGAAATATTGTAGTTTCTCGTATTCCTTGCATAGAGAAAATCTAGTAATACAACAAAAAATCGATCGCTGATTTTTGACAAAAATCCACGTTGTGTGTTTCCCTGTAAGAGTAAAGTATTTTATTTTTGTTTTAAAGCCAAATGTACATTACGTCAAACAAAATTCAAAAATGAAAGTAGTGTGTTTCACTGGTTGTGATAATTGAATATTTTTCAACAAAATCAAGGAAAAAAATAATATAAAAGTGGATGCAATGCATTCAACAAGAAATATTTTGTAAACTGTTATACAACATACACATTACACAACATACGTACTATATAGAAAGTTATATAATGCTGCATAAACCAGCGATTTTTCGGTGAAATTCCAATTGTAGGTACTCAATACCGAAAAATTGCTTAATTTATGTTCCTATTGGTAGTAAAATACATCTTCTAACACGTCCGGTAGTCAGAATCTTCGTTTTCTGGGTCCTTGTTACCAAAAACTTACAGTAAAACGTCTCTCTGATTGGCTGTCTGTCCGTCGGTAAGAAAACGCCAGCGGCCAAATTGTGAACAGGATTTTCATCAAAATTGATATTTCCTGATCGATCTGTCTGATGTTGCGGTTCTTTGAATGTGAAACGGAAATTTTAATTTTTGGGGGGTACTTTACAAGAGTCCTGAATGATATTTTTAATTTTTTCCCAAAAGCGGTTCCAAATTTGATTGATTTTTGGTTGATTACTTTTTTATTGGATAAAGCAAAGTAGGCTTATAAAAATTACGCAAGTCCTATTTCGTCAAATTATCTGAATTCTTGAAAATTACAAGGTTAAACTTGCCTTGGTGTCTTCCTACAACCTCCCTAACGAAGATGGCGATTTTTCTTCTGAATTAAATCTGTTCTTTAAAATTAAGTCTTTAAATGAAGTAAAATGTATATTTTAAATGAGTTTTTTATGTAATTGTGTGTAAAATAAAGGCATCTCAAAAAAACAACTATATTTTCTAAAATTTTGCTCCAAATTGTTACTTTTAAACTTCTTGTAGGTTAGTGTTAAATGAACCTAATAATATGACATATTAGCATGACGCATTCCTTTAATTTTTCAAAAAGTACACAAATGTACGTTTTAAATATCTCGTGGACATTATGGACATTTTAATACATTATTACATTTGTGAGTACAAGTGCTTTGAATTATTTTGAATGAGGTTTCTCAAAAACGCAAACTGTTTTCAGTTTTCTTTGAAAATGAGCTAAAAATTGAGGAAATTGGAGCAAGTGAAGCGGTTAGATAGTGCTTGCTGATCGACTCCAAAAGTAAGACAGACATAACTTTCACAGTACGAATGGCAGTGCTTTGCACAATGTGTACCCTCAACAGCTGTTGCCTCAAATTGCTACCGCGTTCTCAAAGCATCAATTTGATCTTGCCCTTGACGTAAAGCAGATTCGAAACTAATTTACGTAAGGGCCACACTTACGAGTGTTTGTGCCATGTTATAGACCACTAGTTGAATTCTTAAGAAAAATTAGGCGAAGAATAAAGTTCTCGAGAAAATAAGGATATTCCCCCTAGCAGATGGTAAGATACGATTTCCTTTCCAGAAGGCTCTAACTCGCATAATCAGGCAACTTTTCTTAAAACTATGATTCAAGACGATCATGGTATATAATATTCTAAGAAATAAATATAAAATAAAGCTATTAAATATAGTTTGATACATCGATTTGATGATATTTTGTTAATTTTGAGTCAACATTTTTGGGCAGATAAAAAAATTAGAATTAACATGGAAAATTCAACATCAAACAATTTGTTCAAAAGATAAAGAATGACCACGGTTTAAAAATCGTTAATGAGGTAGTCCAACAGCAGTTGGCATTAAGAAATGCAATACTGCGTTCGTCTGTATCATTACCAAAGTTGGTTACTTACCTACAAAACAGTCGTCTGGAAGAAAGGTAAGATTGTTGTGTTCCAGAAACAGAGTTTTCAGATTCTCTAAGCCTTGAATGCGAGGAATTTCAGTCAATTGATTGTTTGAAGCTGAAATTGTCTCTAAAGACATCATACTTGCAAAGATATCAATAGGAAGTGTCTCAAATAAGTTTTTGACTAGATTGATATTTTTCAACGTGCGTAGAGATGAAAACACTTCCGAAGGAAGAGTCGTAAGATGGTTGTCACTGAGACTGAGAGTTTCCAAACGTTCGAGTCCAGCAAATGTTCTTGGGGATATTTGTGTGATATTATTTCCATCAATGAATAAAGATTCGAGATTAGGCATTTCTGCAAAAAGTTCGTCAGGCAATATGTTCATCGACTTGGTTCCGTGTAGAAATAGGGTTTTCAAGCTAACCAACCCTGAGAACGATTCTCGCTGGACGGTAGACAATTGGTTTCCGAATAAATTTAGATATGTTAGATCGTGCAAATCCGAAAACAAACCAGGAGATAGAGATGATAACTGCATTTCTATCATTGAGAGCTGTTTTAGTTTTGCAAGACCCGTAAATGTATCAGTACTTAAAGACAAAATCGGGTTGTAACCAATATTTAAAGATTCGAGATTTGACATAGAAGAGAAAGGTCTGGTCGGCAACGAAGTTAGATTGTTGTGAGACAAATTAAGTTTTGTCATATTAGTCATCCTCGCCAAATCTTCCCAAGGCAGAGTTTGTACCTCACAACGCAACATTATCAGCTGTTCTAATTTCAACAAACCAGCCAACGGCACAGTCGTTAACCGATTGTACATGAGATCCAGTTTGGTAAGATTGCTTAAACCAGCAAAACCATCAGCTGGCAACTCGGTGAACCCGTTATCAGCCAATAACAGATTTGTGAGCCCAGGGATACGTTGGAACGCCGCGGACGGGAGTGATTTCAACTGACAACCCGACTAATCCAGGAATTCCAATGCTGGAAGACGTTCCAGAGTTTCAGAAGGCAGCGTCGATAGGGGGTTTTGCCGCAAGGTGAGCACTCGGAGGCGAGTTAAATGTGCAAACTCCGCGACGGGAAGAGCTTTCAATCGGTTGCCGTCGAGTTTCAACTCCTCGACCAGTGCCAGCCCCGAGAATAGACCCTGCGGCACCTCCTCCATGGAGACAAACATGAGGCCCAGATACCGCAGCTGCGAGAGCCCTGCAAAGGAGTCACTAGGCAGAGGGGCGAGGCTGTTGCCACTTGCGTCCAACCACTCCAGACGCTGGCATTCTCGCAGGTTTCCCAAGGTGGTGATTAAGGTGTCAAGCAGGTTCAGATGGCGCAGTGCGCACGGTGATGGTAGCACTACGTTGACCACTCGGTTGCGACTGAGATTTAACACCTGGAAACAGAAGGGAAATGAATTTGTTTTATACTGCCTGTTTCCTCGGCGTTGTCCGGGAAATTCATTAATACCACCCAATATTATTACGCAGCATCTCCCTTTTGCCCGTCCCTCTCACGCAAACCATACGACCTGTGATGTCCGTCCTGCCCCTTCGGCTTTATCAGTTTCTCTCACTCACCACGCACCGTCCGCGTCTTCCGGACTTCCCGCTCTACCCGTTTTTCGCTCCAAATTCCGCTTCCGCTCCCACTACTCCTCCCTCTTCTTTCGCTTCTTCCGCTCCCGCTCATTCTACTCTCCCTGCCCTTCTTGCTATCCCGCTCTTCCCCTTTTGGCTCCTCCTTCCCCTGTCGCTCCTCCGTCGTGTTGACTGACATAAAAACATGCTAATCGACAGTGGGAGAAACAAAGGGACAGATTGACAAAGGGACAGGTTGACAGGTAGAGGGTCGTATCGACCCACAGAGGGACATATTGACCCACAGAGGGACATATTGACTGACAGAGGGACCTACTGACTGACAGAGGGACCTACTGACTGACAGAGGGACCTACTGACTGAGGGACCTACTGACCCACAGAGGGACATATTGACCCACAGAGGGACATATTGACTCACAGAGGCACCTACTGACTCACAGAGGCACCTACTGACTCACAGAGGCACCTACTGACTCACAGAGGGACCTACTGACTCACAGAGGGACCTACTTACTCACAGAGGGACATATTGAATCACAGAGGGACATATTGACTGATTTACAGGGACATTGAGTGATGGATTGTTTGACTGACTGACGGTTGAACAGATTGACGGAGGTTCCGATTGACTGAAACAGGTTGCGACTGAGATTTGAGAACTCACTCAGAGGGACTGACTGACTGGCATATAAAGGAGTTGTCAGGATCTTGTGGTATCAGGGGATCATAAAACTTGTATTTTCCTTAATATCACGATATGGTTTTCAACAGCATTACATAACTTTCAAAATATATTACCCTATTGCATTTCTATATACATAACTCTATTCTATGCACATTATTCCGTATATACGTACGTATTCGACAAACTAAAAATGACAGTATTAAGATGTAATAGTGTGAAACATTGTTAAAAGTATTTAGTGTGCCTTCATGGGCATGAAAAACATCTAACCTCTAACTCACAATGGATTAGCTAGAAGACAGTTTTGTAAGTTTTATTTTTGGTATATTATATTCGTCAATTATTCTATCCCGCACTTTACATTCCCCCCTTACTGCGTACTTACGTAGTAAAGAGAATGCATTGTAAGGGTGCAACGCAATATTACAAATTTTGGTGAGAAAAACTCGTACTGTGGGCCCCTCTTATCGAAAAATATCTACATTTCGTTCCTACTTAAACTAAATCACTTCCTCGAATAAGTTATGTAGTCCGAATCCACGCTTTTTGAAAACTGATACCCAAAAATTGGAATAGATCAAAAGTTTGTTCGTCTGTCCATCCGCTTGTGGTCAACGCTACGCCATGCACCTTTCAGACGATTTTTTCCAACAATTCCAATTTTGTTTTGGGTTCCCCGATTTATGTGGCCAAACCCTATTCTCTGCGGATTTCAAACATATTTTGAGTTTTGAAGATACTTAACATGAAGTCTGAAGGACATTTTAAATTTGTTTTTTCAAAAAGTGACCCAAATGTTTGGTTTAATTGAAGTTTTTGTTGTTTTGGCATCGCTAGTTATTTTATGTCACAGTTCATGTTCGGAGTGCGTCTTGTGGATGCGTCTGTTTTTTTACAAGAGCTTTTAATTCCAAATGGATTTATCCAAAACTACCAATGACTTTCCAAACTAGAAGAATATAGGGCCATGAAATTAAGTAAGCCTATTTTGTGACCACATGACACATTCACTCACTCATCACACATTGTAATACAATTTTTACACAGTACAAACTCGAAGGAAGTATTGACAATATTATGTCATTTTAATTAAATTTTTACTGAACCGAAAATATTTGCAGGGTCGGTACAAGCCATACATTTTCTAGTGAAAAGCAAAAGAATTCCTTCTGAATTGCCAAGAGAAATAAACGTTTTAGGGACAAAAAGCTACTAAGAACTAAAATTGAGATAAAAATATTTTTCAAAACACATTCTATTTACAATATATACTCATCTCTCACCTGTGTACCAACCTATTGTGTATCTGTGTAAGTAATTTCTGTCTTTCAATCATATTTTTTCCACCATCGTAATGGGATCTGTTACATCAAACGATGACTACATCAAATTTATTATTTCTCGTTTTCGTTTAAGCCAGGCGGTGTGTTTCAATGGGTCATACGATAACAGAATCATTGCAACACAGCGTATGGCTGACATCATAACCTCAGCGGGTCAAGGAGACAGTAGTCGAATCTAGCTGAGATTAAGTTGTGAGGTGAAATATGTGGAATTCTTACTGTTGAGACGCTGAAAAACAAGGTTTACCAGATACTTTGAATTTTTTTTCTTTTCATTTAATATCATTGTTATAGTAGCATTCTTTCTTTCTGTATAAGATGATACATAAGTGAATAAGATTTGCAATCTACAAAACCAAACATTATTTATAACGATTTTTGTTGACCTTTAAGCAGAAACTCTTGCTTTTTCTAGGTACTTTTTCACAATTTAGTACATTCAATGAAACTGAAATTTATCTGAAAACTCAACGAATAACAATAACTACAATATTTTTATGTACCATTTACGTAATATTCTACATTTACCTAGGATTCAATATATGGGAAAAACTTCAACGCAAACATCTCTCTTCAGTTTCATGTAAACTTGATTATTACAATTGTAAAGGTCTAATTAAGCACCTTTGGTGCTTCAGCAATTACTTTTTCTTTTATCTTTTTATCATTCGTATTTTTACAAATTGAGTGGAATTGCAATACAGATGAAGCATTATTGTTCAAGAATAGCACGCTGAAATAGTACAAATCAGTTTTGCCCGGCTTCGTGTATTATGACCTCAACAACAAGATATTTGTTCCCCAGCTGTTTGTGAACTACTTTAAAGATATTTTTCAACTTTACACATAGCATTTTCTGCCCTTGTGCATCGATGAAGTAACGATCTTCCTAGTTTTCATTAGCTTTCGAGAAAATTAATAGAAGTGTAAGCAGAACTGTGAAGCGTGAAATTCGATTGAGCGCTTTCTTATTTGTTGTTTCCGGCCATGTCATCTGCTGTCGTTAGTCCCGCACACTAAATGTATTTTTTCTCAGGAAAGCAAAGATTTTTTTTCAGAAGAAAGTTGTGTTCTTCTAGACGAGATCCAACAGCTAGCTAAACGTCGACTAGAGTTGTTTCCCCCAACCAAACACCACCTAACAGAGAGAGGGGCATACTTTACCCCCCCACTTCTAGGATGTCCGGGTGACGCCGCGTCGTTGGCAGATAGGCCGACGTTTCGCCTAACATGTTCCAGGCTTCTTCAGGGTAGTGACCAGTACTCACTACTCTGCCTGCGAGATGACAAGCGAAACGCCGGCCTCTCTGCCAACGGCGCGGCGTCACCCGGACAACCTAGAAATCATGAACTCGAGCCACGGAAGCCTACTTGTACATACTTTCCCCCCGCCCCGACAAGCTCCAAGCTGCATACACGTGTGTAGTAGTGTGGTGCATGTAAGTGTTCGTATCTGAAAGAAGGAGGTGAGGATAGGACAAGGACGAGGAAGGAAAGATCGCACAGAGTTCGTGGTTCGTTTGTGAGGGTACTCCTTCGGCATTCGCCTGGTGTTGAGAGGAGACACCTCGTAAAACTACCGATCAGAGCGGCCGGTCGCTAGAATTGTCCTCCAGATAGGGGCTGACCTAGACCCGGCTGTCAAGCCAGTGTCAAAAGCCCTGCCACCGTCAGGTCGCGAACCTAGGACCTTCCGGTCAGAGGCCTTGACCCACCGAAGACAGGATGAGATCGAGGTGGGGTTGAAGCGCACCACCTGCAGCGACCCACCTGCAGCGCGGAGAGGGAGCTGAGCTCGTCGGTGACGTTCTCGATGCGGTTCTCGGCCACGTCCAGCACCGCGAGCGCCGGGTTGAGCAGCGGCGGGTGCGGCAGCGCCCTCAGCGCGTTGAAGCTCAGGTTGAGCTGCAGCGCGGTGGGGCCCAGCGCCGCGGGCAGCTCCTTGAAGTGGTTGAGCGACAGGTCCACCTGACAGCGGGGGCGACAGCCAAGGTTAAACATCGGTGACGTCGCGGGTATATACTACAATCACAGACCCGAGCTCAACTACGCCATGTGATCAAAAGTATCCGGACACGTCCAAATGGGTGATAGTGGTTTTCATGGAGAGGGCTTACACTCCTTGCTGATTTGTGCGGCACTATCACTGGACAGGCCAACGTTGATATTTTTAAACACCTTCTTGCTGCCCACTGTTGAAGAGCAATTCGGGGATACAATTGCATCTTTCAACACGATCAAGCACCTGTTCATATTGCACGACCTGTGGCAGACTGGTTACACGACAATACCATCTCTGTAATGGACTGGCCTACACAGAGTCCTGACGTGAATCCTATCAAACACCTTGGGGATGTTTTGGAACGCCGACTTCGTGCCAGGCCCCATCGATAATCATCGGTACCTATCCTCAGTGCAGCACTCCGTGAAGAATGGGCTGCCATTCCTGAAGAAACCTTCCAGCACCTGTTTGAAAGTATGCCTGCGAGAGTGAAATCAAGTCTGTCATCAAGGCCAAGGGTGGGCCAACATCATTGCGTTTCGCGGTGTTTAGACCAACGACAGGATGCCTGTGAATACAGAAGATGTTTATCCGATGTACCTCATTGCGAAAACCGCGGTTGAGCACCAGACCTTCCCATTGAATAAAAGACTTATCCAACATTAAACTTAAGTTTTTCAAAATGTGTTATTACCAGAAGGCATGTCCTTGGAAATTTGTGGGACATGGGATGTATTATTTGGCTTATGATATTTGCCGTGAGGCCTTGTAACATAGCTCTACTGCGATTTATCCAACTCTTCCCCTGTCAGGTATCAACTATTGACCGTTTCATCCAATCGGGAGCTTCAACGCTCCCGATGATGAACCCGTCAACAGCTGATACCTGCCAGGGGCAGAGTTGAATAAATCACAATATAATTGAACGCTCCCGATTGGAAGAAACCGTCAACAGTTGATTCCTGCCAGCGGCAGATATGGAAATTTTTCTGTATAATTCGCTGTCTGGCAATACACTTGTGGTTATGTTCAACTTCAGTAGTTCAGCGAGTTAATTCACTATTCTGACTACGATTTTTATTAACATTTTCATTGGTAATATCTACTTTAACTGGTCGCACAATGATACCTATAGTTATTCGTTGTGTTAATATTCGCTCTGTTGTTAATCATTTGTTGTTTTCAACTGCTTCTGACACATTTTTCACCTATTTAGTTATAGAAATACTAGTTATGCCATTTACAAATTAGCCAACTGCGAACCAACGAAAGAAGGAGAGTCAAATTGAGCTGAAGGACACAACGACCACAGAACCTTCAGTTACGTTGGCAGCACTAGATGTCAAAACGGTCGCTTCTCATTACCATCGCTCTGTACCTGGGTGAGTGGTCCATCGCACAAGTCGCCGGCGACGAGCGCCTTGCGGCCGCGCAACGAGCAGTTGAGCAGCGGCGGCGCGCATGCGCAGGGCCGCGGGCGGGCCGCGCCTGCGCAGTGGAGCAACGCGAGGGCGAGGGCGACGGCGGTGCCGAGGCCACGTGCACCGCGGGGAACGTCCATGCCCAACGGCTGCCGGGCGGGCACTGTGCGGCACTGCCCGCGCCAGCGCGTCGCGCAGCGGGCGGCAGGGGCTCCGAAGGGGGGAGCAAGTGCATCGCAAGTGCGGCGACGAACTTCAAGGCACTGGAGAGGAGAGATAAGGCCGGACGCAGATGACAGGGGCGTAGGTGGGCACGTAGGGGCAAGGAGTTGGGGCGGGGGAGATAAGGCCGGGGAGTAGGGACAGGGCAGAAGAGTAAGAGCTGAAATGTTAGGCACGAAATGGGGGCTGTAAGTGTAGGGCGTGTGTTTCGCTTGGGAGGTGGCGGTGGACCTTCCTCGTATGACGAAATCCGGCGCTGACCTACCGTCGGTTAGTGGGGTTTCCCCCAACCAGGTATCTCCCATCAGCGGGGCATCACCCAAGCTGGGATGGGCTCTAAGCTCCCGACCGGTCTCCCGACATGTATGGTAATGTAGTGCATGTGCGCTTAAGTGTGTGTCAGTAAGGAAGGAGTGTACGACAAGGAAGAGGAAGGAAAGATCGCGTGCGGTTTGTGACCAGTTTGCTAGGCTATAGGATGAGGTGGTGAATCCATGGCTAGAAGACCCCCATCTTCCCCCATCGTCCTCTGGTATGAACTGGTAAATATCATTGTACCGTTACTTTTGGACTATTCACCCCGAAGAGACAAGGGATAAGGGCTTTCCTTCTATTCAGGTGTTAGATTTACAAAACCTCGAAAGAGTTTAAAGAAAAAATTGGAGCCAGTTTTAGAAAATCTAGGTTTTAATATTGCCCATATTTCACTCAAAATTACGCAAAAATTACAAAGATTTACGAAACATTAAAGAACTAATTATGGAATACAAATTTTATCTGAGAAACAATTACTGTCTTCAATGAAGTAGTTGAGAAAGGGGCTCAAAACAATTTCAAACTTTTAGAGCTTTCAAAAATTCGGGGGTAACAGTGAAAGTCAGACCTACGCCATCTTTACAAATGCATTTAATTCTACTCTTGTACTTTAAGTAAATTGAAGACTGTTTGAGAAAATTTTGAAAATGTTCCTGTGATTTTTTGTAATGTTTCTCAAAATTCGAAGAAATCTGTTCCAAATCGCTGATCTTTGTAACGGATTTGATCGATCGGAGGAAAGAACATGTAGAGAACATGCGAGGGAACACTCTGTGGGCGTGCGAGTGAATATGTGGAGGACACACGAAGGAAATATGTCGGAGAGAACTTGGAAAGACGTTCGGGGGTCAAATGCAGCGAAGAACTGAGTGCGGTTTCTGCTCTTCAGGTGACTCTACTCCGTAACAGGGTGGTCAAAAACGAGCAAAAACTGCCTTGATGCTGCACGTAAAATTAAATTGACACGTTAATAGACCCATGACTATAATGCTTCAATGTGTCAGGCCAGATTCTGGTCTGATGTTGGGATCCAGTAGGAAGTTCTTTTACACTTTTTAAACAACGAATTACAAAAGGGTCGACCTAGATACTCGAGGTGGCTAAGAGCGTGTACCAACTCAGCGCTTCGGTCCGAAGAGTAGCGAGTTCGAATCCCGACTAGGCATGTCCCTTGTCCCTCATGTATGCGTTGTGGCAGAGGGCCTCACGTTTTGCTGACCCCAGCTCAGAGGATCCAGCAAGGGTGTTGGTGTCTAGAATATAGTCGAATATGTTTCCCTTAAGGACGTAAAGCCTTAGAAAAAAAATTACGAAGATTGGAATGTGTGCACGGGTTCATCTAGTAATAGTTATTACCATCTATTAATTTAGTAATAACTAAATAGACGTTGAATTATTATAATGGTTCTCACTTGCCCTATCATTTGGACCTACTGTTGGATGTCATTTGGACCCACTGTTGTGCGCGACGGCTACTGCATGGTTAGTTGGTCGCCGCGTTGCATAATCCACAAACACGTGTTGTTCGGGCAGAAACACGGAACACCGAGCTAGCAGTTTCCACATTTACAGTTACACCATTCGTACGCACAAAAAACCACCAACGATGATGTTCGGGACGCATGAAATAGCGAAACTTTCTCTCATTTCCATGTTGTGAAGTTCGCAATTCGGATATTGTAATGATTACGGTACTAATATTTCATTAGTTTCACAAATATCGGTATATATAAAGCAAATAAATAAATAAACAAATAAATAAATAAATAAATAAATAACTTTCCACAAACAATTGAATAAGATCACCGAATTATACCTGTCTTTTAACAATTACCACCTCGTCTAGGAGGTGCCTCATGAGGTTTCGTCATACAGAAAGAAAAATATTTTATTATAATATTCCCTTCTATATCGAAGTATAATGAAACTTATAAAGTTCGGTGCTGATTTTGAAATAAATAAATTTAATTTAATTTGTGAATTGACTTGAAATTTCAGTGTGTGAAGTAATGGGCAAGGAAGAGTAATTTGTTCTGTATAGTCAATGAAATACAATTTCCCAAATTATAATTAAGCAAGTTCAAAATTAGCACTTTGAAAGGGCTGTACTTTATGAACTTGGTGGTAACATTTTCCAAAACAAAATAGTTTCTTGTGAAGAATGGAATGGCATATGACTTTTTTTTAATAATATTTGACAGAAGTTGATGTTTCATTGTTAGATCTCTAAACGTCCGCAAAAGATGTGTTTATCCTAATTGTGTATAATTTATAAAGGACCGCGAGTAATCTACAGTATTGTAAAGAAGCCGCTAATTAAAATCCATGATAAGTTTAACGACCGCTCTCTGTCCACTTTTAAATCTCCCTCTCTGCCACGCGTCACGTGAGGCCTGAGTGCCTATTGGCTGCGCTGCCAGCACTACGCGGCGCTCGGCTGCTGCGTCACGCGACCTCGCCGGGCGGCGAAGATCGATACGACGTCGACCCCGCGGCGTTCGATCTCTCGCTCCACCGCCGGCGACCTTGAGGCGGCCGCAGGGCGAGACGGGCGCTGTCATGTTCGGTATTCGCTGCGAGACACGTGAGTTTCAGCGACCGAGAGTTCTGCCACATTCATCCTGCCCTGCAAGAAGAAGTGAAAAAGATACAGCTGAATGATAACGTATGCGGCATTGAAAAGGATGGACATACAACGCTGCATTATCTACAGGTGGGACCCTTATTACTATCTCTGTTATGATGGAGTGAACCTTAACATTCACTCATTAATTTTTTTTCAAATCAATCATTTTATTGCTGTTTGACGAATTAATTAATTCAATCAGTCCTCAATATTTATTTTAGAGTGCTCACGACACTCATATACATTCAGATAATCAAAATGTATCAGTCAGCTTTCGATGTCATTACCATTATTAGTCGAGCATTCAAGCAGGTAGCGTATCTGACTACACGGCGGAAAAAGTCCGAGAAGGCGTCAAACGCACACTCAGCGATAAAACGTTGTATGCGATAAAATGTTGTATGCGATAAAACATTTCGTATGCGGCATTGAAACATTTATTTCCTGAACTTCATGACGACAAAACTAAATGTGTGTGTGCTTCAACACTCGTAAAAGAGAGGTTTTCAATTTCTCGTAATCATAGTAAAGGGAAATTCAAATATGGTATGAAGATCGGCCTCGTTAATGACAATGACACTCCTATTGACTACTTTTTTTGTTAATGGCAATATTATGCACTGTCCATTTTTTCTTATGATATTACATTAAATTTAAAAAATCAGTTTATCAAAATATTTGTGGGTCAATGTTAGTCAATGTTTCGAGACTTTCGGCTTCACCTCGTCCTAGGGAGCTGTAAATACATATTTGAAGATGGCCTTAGACCATGGACAAGTTTTTGAAATATTGTGGGCTTCAAAACTTGCTTAAAAGTATATTTTCTATTCACGTTTTACTAATGATATGAACTTTAAGTGACAAAGCTATTTTGTTTTCAATAATCAGGAGTTTATAAACAAATAAAATGCAGGAATCAAATTGTACTTTGTTCAAGCAAACTTACAGTAAATATTTCGGGAACGATTAAAACCGGTACTCTGTAAATATCTGTAAATAAGTTTTGTCAATAATTAACATTCCAGAAGTTACTGCTATGGAGAGTAGTCGGATGCGCAATGTGTGTGAGTGGGAATTATGTATTCTTCTTTTATGTTGGTAATAAATATCATTTATTATATTTTAGATGTCTTTCTGTCGTTTAATTCATACTGAGGTAAGGTTGATACTGAATATTCCCAGCCATCAATCCTGGCTACATTATTTCATTGCCCTAAATTATGCGCGTCTTCAAACACAATATGGTAACATAATGTCTATTTTTAGGCAAGCATTTTTGCGTATTTTGGATTTTTTATATTGTGTCTGTTTTGTTACCAGTGTGACAAATGTAAGTGAAATAACAGTTTTTTAAGAAATTTGGTGCATTGTTCCAAATTGTCTTCGTCAAACCTGCCTCATGAATCACTTACGTCCCTAATAATTTGTCTATTATTTATTAATCCATATGCAACTTCAAAATTATTTGCTATTGTTGGGCTCATATTATTTTGTAAAGTAGGAGCATATGGAAAAATTATTCAAAGTACTTTATTTCTTTTATTATTATTTATTTCTTTTTGTCTACGTGACGCCTCAGACAGCCCAATTTTTTATAAATACATTTGTCAATTAATACCCTAGACGCTGTTTGAGGTATTTTCTGTTTTCAAATAATGTTTTGCAACAGTGGAAATTATTGCTACTTTGTGGCGCAATGGATGTTTTGATAAATAATTCACTACCCATTCTAGTTGTTTTTGGCAAAAATTGTGAAAAAACGTATTATGTTAATAAACAAATATCTAGGAAATTCATGTGGTTATGCTTTTTTAATTCTATTGACAATTTAATGTTCGCTTAGAGTTTTTAAATGTTTGAAATACTATCCGCATAATATTTTTCCCAATCAGCGAGGTTTCGTCTTCATATAGACGGGATAACGTCGCTGTTGGTCTTCTATACTCATAATTGAATTATGAATAGTAAAACGGTCGGGAAGAGATTCTAGAGTGCGGGAAAGATCAGATGGAAAACGCACACATATTGCACTTCTCCCCATACGTCACATAAATAGCCAGCGTCGTTAGTCAAATTCATTTATTCGTACTAAGCTTCGTGAAGTCACGGAGGTTAAGCTAATTCGATACTCAGGGGTTCCTATGGATGACCCACGGCTTCCTGGTTGGGTGACCGTCTTGGAACTCCGGGATCTACCGGCGTCGAACCGCTGGCCCACGGAATAAAAGGCACTGACTGACCGCGACGTAACGAGACTTGACAAAGAAAGTAATTACTTTCCATTAGTAACGGAGGATTACTCCAGGGAAAGCGCTCAACGCCCAACAAGGTTTCAAGAGACGCGTTTCGGCAACGTCGATGCAACAAATTGAAAAAAGTAGTTCTTACAGTTTTTACCACTAAAAATAATTGAATTAATGCAAACGCTTCATTTGAAATCTTCTCGCAACGGTAATTCATTCCCTTTGCTCTGTCTTTACATGCTGTAACCATGTCGGAATCCGCTGACCCTCCGAAATGCCCAACAAATGTTCGAGAGACGTGTTACGACAGTGCAACAAATTGAAAAAAAAAATAGTTCTTATATTTTTACCACTATAAATAATTGAATCAATGCAAACGTTTAATCAGGAATCTTCTCGCAACGGTAATACATTCCCTTTGCTCTGCCATTACAGGCTGTAACCATGTCGGAGTCCGCTGCCCCTGCGAAACGCCCCCTGCAGCTGCCGTCGTCGCCGCGCGCTCTGCGCCGCTTGGACGCCAGTCGCGCCGGCGTCGACGACGTGGGCGCCCTGCGGCGGTGCGAGCTGCTGGAGTGGCTGGACGTGGGCTGCAACGCGCTGTCGCCCCTGCCCGGCGACGCGTTCGCGGGCCTCGCGCGCCTGCGCCACCTGGGGCTCGAGAGCGTCTGCATGGCGGCCGTCCCGCCCGGCCTGTTCGCGGGCCTGGAGCGCCTCGAAGAGCTGGACCTCTCGCAGAACCAGCTGTCGGCGCTTCCGGTCGCGGAGGTCGCGCACTTGGGGCGGCTGCGGTGTCTTTCCGTCGCGCGAAACCCGTTCGTCGCCGTGCCGGTCGACACTTTGCGGCAGTTGCCTGCGTTGGAAAGCCTGGATTTGTCGGAATGTCCCCTCGGGCAGTTGCTTCCGGCCCAGTTTAGACAGCTGCCGGGACTCAGATCTCTTCGACTGGCTCGTTGTGAACTTAGGACATTCCCGGGTGACGTTTTCGCCGGCTTGACCGAGCTCGCCGAACTGGATATCAGTGGCAATCAGGTCATTTCCTTCCCAGAAGGTCTGTTTGCACCGCTGAGAAATTTAGAGTCGCTTGATATGAAAGAATGTGCATTAACTTCTGTTCCTTGGAAGGAGCTGGAGAAAATGACAAAAATGAAGATTCTGGAAATGTCCATGAATAGTCTAACGCATTTGCCATCTAAAGCGTTTTCCTCCATGGTAGATTTAACGAACCTGAACATTGAACACAATAAGTTTGAATCACTAGAAAGTGATACCTTTGCCGGTCTGTCCAAACTGCGCATGCTTCAAATGGGTGAAATACAGATCAAGGACATTCCTCCCGGATTGTTTTCTGATCTTTATAATCTCACGTATCTCAGTATTTTTGGAAACTATTTTACATCTTTACAGCGAGGAACATTCTCCGGATTACATCGCTTGGAAACCCTCTACATAAATTACGCCATTCAGGAGATGAAGATGATTCCAGATGAATTATTCGTTGGAGTTCCGAATCTTAGAGAACTTTTCATGGGCGACAACAAGCTCGAGGGATTATCACCAAGAGCATTTGTCGGATTGGGTAAAGTCGAAACGTTGACCCTCAGTCGAAGTCATCTCACGACCTTGCCACCAGGTGTTTTTTCACCGATGACTTCATTGAAAAATCTCGGAGTAGACGAAAATAGACTATCATTTCTGCCCGAGGACATATTTGTCGGTTTAAAATCTTTGGAATCGTTTGGCTTTAATGGAAATCAACTAACTGTGATTCCCAGCCTAGAGGGGTTGGATAATCTTAAGGGATTGGAAATGGAAAACAACAAACTGACCTCACTACCAGAAGGTACATTCGCATTGGTTCCAGCTCTCACTCTTATAAACCTAAGAAGCAATCAACTGAGTGCTATTCCTGACGACGCTTTTGCTGGTAAGTATTAAACAAAATATGTATTTTAGAGTATGTTTCATAGTTAAATTAGTTTTCTAATGAAACATTACTTTTACATGTGCACGGCGTTGGTAACTTTACAAGTTTTAAAGTAACCTTTATAGAAACAAGTGCGTAGCAACATACAAACTATGTGGATTTGTAGAATAAAAATAGACTTTTCATAGCATTCTTAGGTTTCCCGTGATGCCACTGAACAACAACTTTGATTCTGTAAGACAATGAAATACATTTTTTCACAGCCACAATATTCCTTACCTGGAATAAATGAAAATACAGTTTACACTGACGTTTTACGATTAGTTAATTTCATTAATAAGTATGTAATAATCATTATAAAAACAGTTTAATGTAAAAATGTGATGAAAAAAGATATACTTAACTGAAGAGAAGATTATGAGACATTTAATAATGAATATACATATAGTGAAATTGACTTGACCGATTACTAATATTCCAAAACTAATGACCTTCAACTTCATTTCAGGGTTGGTGAATCTGACTATTCTCTATCTCGATAATAATCTTTTAACAACTGTACCAAAAAGTATTCTCACTGATCTCAAATCTCTTGAGTATCTCAGTATGCACAACAATCAGTTAACTGAGATGCCTGAACTGGACGTCAACAAATTACCAAAACTCACATATGCTGGATTTGAGGGTAATAACATCGCAGAGGTGTGTATACGAAGTAGTCCATTTTTATTAAAACGTCTTTAGAATTTTTGTAATAGAGGGATGGGAGATTGAAAGTACCAAGTGCCCTTACTTTCTCAATTATTTCAAAATTGATTATTCTTAAAAGGACAGCGAATTATTCTTGATGCAATTGCATTTAAAAAAAAATATATTTGGTGGATTTCAGATGGTTTCAGTGATATACACGAGACAATTAATTTACATTACAGACTGAGTAGCAAATCACTCTAGAACTATTAAATTGTGAAAGAAGCATTATGAGGATACGCGTATATTACATGACTGAATAGCTGATAAGTAACGTACCAGTTGAACTATGAAGAAGGAAATGTTAGGAGTATTGTGTTGAAGGGAGGAATCTGACAACTGAACGCTAATGCAGGGAAGGGGACCAAAGGGGGGTGAACAACAAAACGGAGATAGAAGTGAATTCTTGTTTACAAAGCGAGGAAGAACCAGAGAACGCAGAAAGAAAGAAAGAAAGAGAAAGAAAGAAAAAGCGAAAGAGAGAGATGGTGGAGTGCAGGGCTACTGAGGCCTTGCGCAATATGTTCTCGAAAAATGCACATACATTTGTTTTGTAATCTTAAAAACTTCATTTCTTAATTATTTCAATAAATGTACTCTTAATGTTAAATTATTATTGAATTAAAGAACTATTAATAGAGCGTTAAAAGCCCTGCATATGCATTGACGTAATAGAATCAAATTTCAGGACGTACATATACAACTTCAGAAATATTTTTCCCTGCCAGTGACTAAAATGAAAGTAGAAAGATAGAAGTCAGATTACGCGGTGAGCAAGGCCTCTGACCAATACACTCAATCCCTCTGACTCATAACCAATGCACTGAATAATTGACTTAACTTGTTAACTTTCAATACAAGCGAAATTCATAAGTTAGGTTGCACCTAGAGTAGGAGAAGACAGAATATAGGTATTCCCCTCAGCCAGCGCTCCAGCGACAAGACCCCCACCCAAAAGCGAAGGGCCGAAGAGTAAATGCAGTCAACACAATAACAGAACAAGAGCGTGGTGCGAAACCTGAGTGTCACCACACGCCAGACAGGGCGCCTGATGGCTCTTTGGTTTCAAAATTATTTCATATACATCGATTTTGCTAAATATATTGAATGTCATTAAAAGGAAAAATTATATTCCTATACTTGGATTTTTATTTCTTGGCCCATGAGAGCCTGTCTTCACGATGGAATATTTCGCGTCTTTCTCGATCGTGCCGCTAGATGTAGCATGATCGCGACCGTAGCGAGCGGTGCTGGCGACCATGCAACATCTAGCGACACGACCGAGAAAGACGCGAAATGACGTGAGATATTCCATGGAGAAAACAGGCCCTCACGCGCCAAGATATAAAAACCCAAGTGCCGGTCCGGATGGCTGAGATCGTCAAGGCAGTAGTGCCGTAGCGATCTCGCACCGAAGGATCGCAGGTTCGAGATCCGCCTCGAGCATGGTTGCATTTGTTTTCGTCCTTTCCCCTCTTATCACCATACAATAATAATAATAATAATAATAATAATAATAATAATAATAATAATAATAATAATATTTGGCTACAATTGGCTGATTGTCAGGTGGAATCCATAACCCTCCAGTTTTATAATATCTGTACATTTACAATCCAAAAACAATTTACAATACAATCCTTTCGAGCATAAACACCCATTATATAAATATACACATATCATGTCATCTTCACTGTTACCATACCGTTTAATGCAATAGTGGTCGCTAATGACCTAATGTTGACGCGGCCTTAAATTAAAGAGAGAAAAGCAAGTACAAGGCCTGACCTTCGTCCATTACCCGAGCGCTGCCGGGGCTGCCGCAGGTGCAGGTGGCGGCGCTGCGCGGGTGGCTGGGCGCGGGGCCGGCGGGCGCGGCGCGGGAGCTGTGCGTGGGGGACGCGCCGCTGGCGCCGGCGGCGCTGGCCTGGGCTCGGGCCGACGCCGGCGTCCACGTGACGGCGCCCGGCGACCGCTCCCCCTGCGGCGTCCTGACGCGAGGCGCCGCCACCGTCCGCTTTCGCTTCCGCCGCCCATAGCCACCTCCGCTTCCGGTTCGGAATTCGAGCCTGTTTATAAGAAACATTAAATCGTTTGGATCAAATAATTTCCATCTTCTTATGCTATAACTGTCTTATAATTGTATGGGTTCGTAGGCTTCCGTGGCCAGAGTCAATGCATTCTTGGCTATCCAGGATGAGCCGCGTCTCGGTCAATTGTACTGACGTTTCGGCCATCTTGTTGTAACCTTCTTCAGAGCTATAGGTATAGTATAGCTCTGAAGAAGGTCACAGCAAGATGGCCGAAACGTCAGTACAATTGACCGAGACGCGGCTCATCCCGGATAGCCAAGAATGCTGTCTTATAATTGAATGTAAATTGCAATAAAGAAATTAAACTATGGATATTTCTCATTTTATTACGAAATTGACTGTCTAAAATATATAGAGGACCATATACTACACATATAAAATAAGTTCGTTTGAAATTGTTTACGCCTGCATACCTATCATTTACATCATATCAAATGCGACGATTTGTGGCAACAAACCAAAAGTCTCAAATTAGGTATATAATTTTGTGTTAAAGATTATTAGTTACCAGGAGACGTGACTCAGAGCATCAACTGACGTCACTGCCGTACCTCTCACCGGGAGGTCCTATGTTTGGGTCTCGACGGTGCCAGAATTTTCGACACCAGCTAGATCTCGACTTTATCCGCTGTCTGAAGGAGAACTGCCGGATACTCTGATCGATAGTTTTCCTTGGTTTCTCCGATCAACACCAGGCGAATGCCGGAGCAGTATCTTTACACACACACACATGCACTACACTACTACACTACTACAGATGCTGGGAGAACAGTCGGGAGCTTGGAGCTTGTCCCGGCTGGGGCGGTGCCCCGCTGGTGGGAGATACCTGGTTGAGAAAACCCCGGTAGCCGACAGATAGGTCACATACAACGGGAGAAGATCACCGCCTCCTTCCGAACAAAAAACATGTACTACACTTATGCGACTAATAATCTTGGCAGTTGACAGCCCCGGAATCACCAATCTATCACACATTACTAGTTACCATAATAAAATTGTGCCATCTCTTTTACTTGGAGGTTTCGCTCTGTCTGTTTCTCTGTTAGTACAAAAATAACAAGAAATTTAAATACATGAAACAATTTAAAAAGAATTTCGTTGCTTAATTAAATGCTTTCGTTGTTTTCTCAGACGACGATATTATAAGAAGTACAGAAAGTAACTTACACTCTTAATAAGCCTATTATCAAAATTGGATTCATATAAATGTTACGAATGAAACGAATTTACTAAAGTTGGATTGGATTCGTTGTATAAATGTTACAAAATGATTTAATATGCTTACATGCTACAATGTATCTATCATTTCTTTCTATATGCTTCACTTTGTGTCCGATCAGCTTATTACCTTCACACCACTACCTCTTTGCTTTGCGAAGACTTTCTAAGAACGCTACTGTTAACTTTGCTAGTTTCCACATTTCCCTAGTTGGCTACAAATTCGGCCCTAGCGATCAGAAATATGCAATTTTCTCCAGGGACTCAAATTAATACTCTCATCTACAGTGAATATACTCTTTTGTTAAATTATCAGTCACAACTGTTTCTTTTTGATTCTCTGGTATTTACAATCACCCAATGCCTAGATGTACACGAAAACCGGTCAACCTTTCTCACCACGTCAAGTCTCGCCACGTAAAATTAGGCAAATTCAATTCAATTCAATTCAATTCAATTCAACCTTTTGCATTCGTTGTATTCACCGACGACTTGTCAGAAGCGATGTATTTGCAAGGAAACATTTCTGTCGATCTTACCAGCTTCCATCCCTCTGAGATCTCTGGAAAGCCTTCCACGTGTCCTTCCGTACCATTAGTGATACTTTAACAAACGAACATATCCACATAGAATTACAGTAACCATGAAATCACGATTTCAAAGCTGGAAACCTAATACTAGCAGACTGCAACAGCTCAAGTGCTGCAGAAGAAAACTTCACAAAATGGTAATCTAAACAGTAGCATGCACACAACTCAAGATCAAATAAATATAGTAGAGCTATAACAGCATGTAGTTTCTTGCATTGCACCTTTAGACCTTTTTAAATAACGGCATTCATTTAATACGAAAATCTTTATATTTAGTATTGTACTTTTGCAATGTTATTTTATTGCAATTTTCAAAAATATAAAGAGTCGATAGTAGAGAGTGCCGAAAATGAAGGTCCAACACCACGTTTTCTTTCATTTTTCTAATACTTAAGACACAAAATTTAAATAAAAAATTGAAGTCGTTTTTGATAACAATATTGTTCAAAAATTGCCTATATTTCACGATAAATTATGCGAAAACGACTGATATTTTTAAAAAATGTATATAACTATTTGAAGATTTGGTTTTGAACAACTCTATATTCAAATTGCAGAACACACCTCTATATTCAATATTGTAGTTGTATGAAGAGGCCAAAAAGTTTGAACTTGAATTATTTTCGATAAATCAGTGATTTCAAGATTTATCGAAATTTCACGCCTTTCTTTCAGCCCTTGCTCTTTACTATATCCGAGGGGGAAAATAAGGAAAAAGTTAGTGGTTTTGAGAAAATATTTGTGTAAAAAGTGTATATATTTTATGCAAAAAAATAATTTCGGAACGTTGTACATGATCTTATTTAAATATATGGCTTTTTTGAGGCTGCGAATATAATTCGAGTTTTTTGGGAGAGCTGAAGATGTTTATGTCGAAGAACTGTGGCAGTTACACGCCCTTCTAATTCTTCGACCCAAAGGAAAGCCCTGAAACGACAAGTATTAAGATTGTTAGCATTCCTCGGGACGAGGATCATTAAGTGTTGAAGAAATTGCCAGCGTTACCTTTGTCCTGGCGAAAATAAAAGTTCTTACGGATTCCAGTCGCTATTCATGCATACGCGCAGCCACATGGCTCTGCTGTTTGGCCTCGTTTCAAAGCGCTGGCGCATGGAGAACGAAATCCCAACTAGCTTTGGAACACTACCCCTTGTAATTCACTTTCATTGCACTCAATATGCGCGTAATTATTCGTTTTTTGTTCTTGTTGTTTTACGAGCGATGCGATCCGTCATCAGACGACTCGACCGCAGACTTTAAACAATGCGATCTCTTCGCGTCTTAAATGTAAAGGCGTCTGGTTCTGTGAATCTGCCGACAATGCGCCATTCTGCGGGCGCGGCGCAATATCCCGGGCATCTTTGAAAGTAGTTCAAAAACTTGTTTCGAAGAGTCATACGAGAGATAAATGCTTCCTCTTTGTGGGGGAGCTAGCGGATTTTTTTGGGGGGAAATTCTCGGCACGCCACGTTTGAAATACGTACTCTTTTCTTGCAATTTCCCCAGACTGATTATAAACGGCTGTGTTCGAATTACGGCGCCAAATTATAATTATTTGGATGTCTGTGCCAACAGTCTTTGAAGAACAATTTTATTCCTATCCTAACCTATTCCTAACAATATCTATCTTCAATATAGTCATTGTAGGAAGAGGCCAAAAATAAATTGAATTTTTGAAATTTGCAAACATTCAGATAGTTAACCGAAAATGAGATCTACGCCATTTTTGAAGTGATCCTCAAGAAGTTAAATAAAAAAATTGGGTCCGTTTTTGAGAAAATGTTTAAAATGTAGAGGCTTCATGTCAAAAATCCAACTATCCGTTTCTTGCAGGATCTCGAGTTCATTCAGGTCGATCAGAGAATATGTAGAAATTCGTCTAAATGGTCCTGGTACAGTAATAGCACTGACCACAGACAGAAGAACGTACGAAAGGACACACCTTTTGTCGACAATTGCGTGTTCGCTATCAAAGTGCCACAAAACAGATTCTGACTGCCCAATGCAATAGAGGAAGTAATTCACTACACATATGAATAACATTTATCCAATTTTTTGTTATCGGGACCTGTGAATAAGAACTTTTCTGTCCAAAACTCGTCGTGGCAATGCTTTCTCAATACTGCGTTGCGGTGTGCGTGAAAGTGAAAGTGAAAGTGAAAGTAGCTGTTGTTCGCACACAGACACCAAGCACGAGATACCGTGTTTCGCGCACGGCCTGTTAAAAATGTATTTCATAACGAAAAGTTTGCAATGACGTTGATCACTACTATTTATTCCAAAATGAACGAGAAAAACCCCGACACGCACGCAATGGACCCTTGGGTAGACCGCTAGCGATGTATCTTGGGCGGTGAGTGAGGGTTCAATGGCGAGGTGAAGTATTTTAGGAGGACAACGGAAGATCGAGCGTCAGAACTTGACTCTCTGAAGCGACTGAGGTGTTCTTTTAGCCACTCAAAGGGCACTGACTTTTATTAAAATATGTTTCCACATTTCTTCAATAAATTTCCTGAAATCTTTAATTTGACTGTAGTTTCCCTAATATCAATATGTTTATTTTTTATTTATTTTTTTATTTTTTGTTTATTTATTTATTATTTTATTTTTTGTTTATTTATTATTTATTTTTTGTTTATTTATTATTTATTTTTTGTTTATTTATTATTTATTTATTCATTTATTTATATAATTATTCTTCAGGCTGTAACACTAATTTTCAAGCAAACTTACTTTTTTTCTATACCACTACGGATGTTTTGGCACATTTGTCGACCTCCAAACGGTTTTCCTGTGTCATCACTGTAACATTTATTGTAACTTTATTTTATTTAATGAAGGTAATGGATTAGGTGTGTCACCACATGCCGTCCTTGTTTGATGTCGCTCTTGTAAAGAAAGTGATATAGTTTTTTTTTTTTGCTTTTTGATATTAATTATTGAATTGACTAAATTAATTTAATTCACTATTATAAATAATAAATTAAATACATTTCAAAATAAAATACATGCATATAATTTTAAAAAAAACTGTCCACTCCTCCGATGGGATAAGAAATATGAAAATTACAAAGAATACTTTTGGCCGGAATCTCTCTAACTCTTAGGCGGATTCTGTAAATAAAAAATAAAAAAAAATAAAAAAAACACACGTTAGCCCTACTTATTTAAAACACAAATATGTTTATACTCGTATGTAAGCGTACGTTCGTTGTTAGCATAGTCTTACGATTCATCACAAAAAAAGCATGTAAACACATCTATTGAATAACCGCCCTCTTGAAATGTTAGTAGATTATAATAAATGTTTGAATAGGTTTTGGAAAATCTTTTCATATCGTCAGTTGTTCTTGGGCGGCTTCCATGCGTTTACGCAATTCGGGCTCTTCTTCTTCCTTCAGTTCTTCGATGTGACTGTAAACAACTAGAATCCAAATAATATAGAAAGGGGTAAACAGCAAGCCACTGCATTCCAGAACCATCAATTTAAATGAATATTCCTCGAACTCCAAGTACACGGTATTTAAAATCGTCAGCACTATGTTAAACACCACCACAATTGAGAAACCGATTATCCAACGGAGCAAAACAGTCGTACTGGACACGCATATCCCTATAAGAAACCACACCACACACAGGACTATCAGCCACTCCTCGAGCACTAGAAATGTGTGAAGGAAAGATGCAGGTCCTACGTCGGCCAAAGATTCGAAAAATGACACTCCTTGTTTTGTCCAATAGATGGCGCGGATTAAACTCAAACTTCCAAAACATCCTCCAAGTATGAGTGAAGCTTGGAGATATTCGCAGCAGCAGATGAATCTCAGAATCTTCATTTCTTCTCTAGATTTTTAATGACACAGAATGAATCAAATACACAGATTACGAAAATTATTTCATACGATGAGCAATCAGATATTAATATTGTGTGAATTTTGAAACTTAATAGCATGTTGTTTTGAAGTAAAAACAAAAAGATGACAGAGACGAAGATTCCATAGTAACGTGCTAATATGTGAATTTTTAACATATGAGAGCAAAGTTTTTCTAATATTTTTACCGTTATTTAGGAAATTATAATTGAAAATAAAGATAAAATATTTTTTATTGTATTGAAAGTTCATTTGCTAATATTTGTTTTCGAAATTATATTTATTTATTTATTCAATATTCTTCAGAAAGTAGCTGGACTCGTGCAACCATTTCGCTCTGTTACTTATTGCTTTAAAAGTGCAAATAGCTTCATAATTAATCCCAACTTCATATGACTAGCCTCTGAATTACATATTAAAAAAATAGGCTGTCTTGCGGGAACCGATGCCCCCAGCCGCCTCAGAATCAAACTGAAGATGGCCGCAATGCGATCAAAGAAGCTTTCTGGCAATATATACGCCTACGACAAGACAACGCCTGATTACACCTTCAAAATATACTGATGACAATCCTGATTACCGCCATTACCTTCATAATATTCTGGGGAAATATTATCATCTTATAGCTCCCAGACTTTTAGAATAATAAGCAAATCCCATCCATGAGATTCTTGTAAGCCTCTGTTTATTAATCTAGGTATCTTACCATTACGTTGTCTCTTGATATATGAATCAATTTTTTGTATCTGCAGCAATTTCAGAAAAAAATGGTTTAAAAATTAAAAATTGCCTAATTTCACGCACTATTTCGCGAACTCTGCTCATATTCTCGAAACATTGTACATGATCTTTTTTTAAGATCATTAAAGAGCACAATTCATTCAGGGGAAGATCTCTACCTGCAATATTGTACCCCCTAAAATCAAAACATGTATCTAATTTATGAGGGCCACGACATTAAGTACATCGAGAGGAGAGAGAGAACTCAAAGGGTTTAGAGTTTATTTAGATCGATGGGGGAAATCAACTTTGGAGAAAATCGGCTGAACGGTTTAAGAGCTAGCTTTTGGAAATCAAGGACTCGCAAAGCATGGATTCTGACTACTCAACGTGTTAGAGGAAGTAATTTACTGTAAAAAGGAACATTTATATACTTTTCTGTTACCAAGGCTCGGCAATAAAGGCTTTTATTACGATAATTCGCCATTTTTCGGCACATGATTACAATACTTTCTCTCATTACGAAGTGAGCGCGAGAAAGTAAAAATGATTACGCTACATTACATACCAAGGACACACGCGACGTCGATTCTGACTACATAGTGTTAGAGGATTAATTTACTGTATTTAAAGACAATTATTCTCGTTTTCGATATCCGGGACCTACAATACAAAATGTTGTGCCCAAAAATTATCTTTTTTGCTGCAGCATTACATAACAATTGTCGATATACTTAAGTAGTATGGGAGAAAGTAAAAACTACGCTGGTGTCCGCCGTTAACCCCAGTGATAGGCGACTGTTAAAGTAGATGTTCGACACCAAGGTGTACTTGTCAAAGATATTTTATTTCAATTGCAAATCGTAGCTTTGACATATTTCAAACTCACCATCTTTTAGCTTATTTGTGATCTTGATGATGTTGATGAATAACACTTTTAGTTGTATATATTAACATATTTTCATTATATAGTATCAGAAAATAACCGTACGACTTTATTGATAGTAAATCTCATTTTTTTTAATATGAAGTACATTTTAATCAACCCTAAATATTGGATTTTAAAAACACATTTACTTAATATTTTATATCCGCATTTGAATCTAATGTCTGATTTGCATATATTACAACAGTATATTAACACAATATCCAATCCAGTTACATTTTTTCATCCACTTTCATCTTCTTGTGAGATTGTTGCCTCTCGTACACTGGAGGGAGGGACAAAATACTTTCACGAAAATTATAAACGACAATCCACCAGTAGCCATAGAGAAGAACAAACAGCACCCCTTTGAAGAAGTGCTGGAATCCGACCCAGAAAGTTTCCGTCATAAACGCCAGGCCGACGCAGGTCAGCTCCAGTACGATGAGAATTGCCAGGCATCCGAACCCCACAAGCCACGTGTGTAGGATGAGGGCGTGCTCCATGACGACGCCCATTACAACCAGCAGTGAGCTGCCCACAACCGACCATTCCATGAGCGATTCATACGTGTCCAATGCGGAGAAGGCCTGCGTCCTTTTATTTAGCACAACATTTCTGTGCATCAGTTGGACGCCGTTGAGCAAACTCCACGTTCCCAAGCACAGACTCATGAATGCGGAGGCAACACGAAGATTGAAACACAGTCCCCTCTGGATTCTAGGGACTGACAATGCTCTTCTTTTGGGGGTTCCATAGTAAGAAGCATTAGCCTTATTACCGTTTCTCAAACCCTTTTGATTATTCCTACTTTCTGTATCACAACTCATCGTGCAACAAAGTTATTGTTGTTATGGCAACAACAAATGATACTTGACACTCCACAAACTTACGTCGGTAAGTACGTAGGGTAGAGAGAAAAAAAGCTTTTTTTAATAAACGGATTTCATTACATAAACTACATTTCATTTAAATAAATAAATAAGGTAAAATTCATAAAGTTCCTTTGGGAATACAACTAATTAAATTGATTAAATAAGTCATACTATTATTTGAGAATAATGTTAGGTCACAAAATATAATAATCTAAACGCCCTCAGAAGGTAAAATGCTACTGAATAAAAATACACAAAATAATTTTTCAAAAACTGGCAAGAAACCTGCACAAGAACAGCTTATTAAGTACACTAATATTACACTGCAATATAACAAAAAACATCTTTGCAAATACTGCCAAAACATTGTATTATATATGTACAGTACAACAGTTCTTTACACTCCAAGAATAGCAAAAACGTTGCTGTTACATAACACAATATGTGAATGGTAAATATTTAGTGGAAGGCGGCTTTTTCCTTGAAGCTTTCCTGTCACATGGGGTTAGCAGTGATGCACTGGGAATGATGTAATTCAGTCGGTATGTACCGTATGAGAATAAGCGGACTATCACAATCAATGATTAGCATTTTTCATTCAAAATTGAAACTCAGTCAATGGTTCTGGATTTTTCCTGAATTTCTGAGTATCAAACGATACCATAGCCAGGTGCTACTTACTTTCTTTTCAAGTTCTGCGCAGATTGGAAATTTGTCATTTGCCATGTGAATTTGTGAGGACATTATTTGCATTGAAAAACTGTTTATCATTAAAAAGCTTTTCTAGAATACTTGAAATTCTTGATAGCAGGGAGATAGGTCTGTAGTGCATTGTATCATAACTATTGCCGTTTTGAAACAATGGTTTAAGTTTTGTCATTTTGAATACATCTGGGAATATGTCTGTTTTTAGAGTAATTACAAATATGGGAGTTTGCTTGTACTACACATGGATCACTGAGTTTGATAAGAAAATCTGGAATATTACTCAGTCCTGCTGAGGAATTATACTCTATTTGTCCAATGATTTTAAAAATTTCAGAGGGGTGGTTTCATATAAAAATGTGGAATTTACTATTGAAACATTAGTGTTCAGTTGGTGTGTTTTATTGTTTATGGTGCTGAGAAATTATTTTTACCAATTTGTGAAAAATGTTCATTGGATACGTCAGCTACATCTCATGGGTCTTGCAAAGTTTGGTTTTTGTAGTAGAGCTCTACATTTTTTCTGTAATTATTAGCTGGTGCTGTAGTCTTTTTAATAATGTCCAACATAGCTTTTGTTTTGTTATGTGTCATTTGCAATGTACTACTTATCATTTGTCATAATTTTTCCTTGTTTGATTACTGCTTTTAGGATTGAATTATATATTATTTAGTATGTAATGACGTTGTAGTAACATTTGTTATGTGCTAGTATTTTATACATGTGATTTCTTTCACAAGACACTTTGATGCCTTTGGTAATCCATAGTTTGCTCTTCTTATTTGGGATTTTTTTTTTTTTTTGAGTTTTTGAGGTGGCATTAAAGTGTCCTAAATATATATTTATTAATAAGTTAAACTTATCATTTGTGTCAGTTACCTTATATTCTTCATACCAATTTTCTAATCTAAGTAAGTTTTGATTTTATTATTTTTCCTTGGGAATAGTGATTGGTTTGTTGAAAAGTTGTCTGTTTTGTAATTTTTTATTCTGTTTGAAGTGTTAGAATCTGGACAGTGTGATCACTAAGGCTTGTGGTAAATATAGCAACAGGAAAACTATGATTATTTGCATTTTTTATTGAATGATCTATAGCAGTGCTACTATTTTTGGATATTTGGGTTGGTGTATTTATGGTTGGTTGTAGATTGTATGATTATCGTAGGTCTTTAAATAGATTTTCATTACTGGATTGTGTGAGGCAATTTATATTGAAGCCTCTGCAAAGAATAATTTTACCTCTGTTTTTTAAGTTTTGTTAGAATAACTTTGAGTTTTTTTAAAAAGATCTTCAATTTCCCAGTAGGGCTTTGAAACATATGAACTATGTTCTTATTGTAGTTAAATCAGTTTGTCAAAGGGTTTGTTAAAGGAGAGTTGCAAACTAATGTTAAGTAATAAGACTTTATCAAGGTACAGTGCAGTTCCTTTTATCTCATGTTTTCTAATATAATGTCAAATTTAGTTTGTCAGTAATTAAAGTACATTAATAATTCCCTAATTGATGCATGATTTCCTCCCTAAATATATTGATGCTGGCAACTAATTTTTACTTAATATACTTTTTTATAATAATATAATAAAATAATATATTTATAATAATTTGTATTCTTTTATGTGGTTCCACAAAAGTAAAATAACTATGTGGCGACCACTGACAAAAAAATGGAATAGCTACAAATTTTGGGAACCCTGAGAGAGAATAGTCTTATTAAAATATTACTGATTACAAACCTTTTTACTTTTTTGAAATATTATTCTGGTTAATCAATATTAATTTCACATCTCAGAAAACAGTACTGATTTTTAATTACCTGTCTTCATCAAGTCATTTGTAAAAATTATTTAATTGTTTAAATTACTATTTCAGATAGAATACTAAATATATGATTTGTAAAAATATTCAAGATAATATGATCAAATTCATACTTCACACAATACTCATATAATACAATATCCACCTCTCATTTCTAGACTTTCTATTGCACAAGCACGTGTAATATAATTTTTGAACTTGGAATCTCATTGTTCCTGAATTACAAATGCTTTGCAGATTACTTATTGAAAATACCTTACTATTAATTCTAGAAAAGTTTCTTGTTTACTTCTGATAGTTACAATTTTTATCAGAAGTCTATTGCATGAGTATGTTAAATTGTTTCAATAGGTCAACTAAACTGCTTTTTGTCTATTAGGACTTATTTGGCATACATGCTTATTGGGAATGGTTTAAATATGATTTTCAGATTTCTAATTAATTAAATCATTTTTTTAACTGGCATATGACTGCATGTATCCTGAGCAGCAAGTTGCAATGTAACCACAAAAAGTTGATGTATTAAACGAGTTTGTTATGTAGATGGTATTCTTCAGGTTTCAATTCATTCAAAAAGCAATTTTTAAATTATTGTAATTTTGTAACTAAAAGCTCCCTGTAACTCATCTACACATTTATGATTGAAGAAATAGTCTACCAGAAGACTGTGTCAAGAAATAATGAAGTACTAATTAATTAAATTTTGTTGCTAATATTCGAATTACTCATATAATTAAAATCCTCACATTTGTAGGAAACCTGTTTGAAAAGACTTTAAATAATAAAATATGCAATTAACATGCAATGTGTCTAATCTTATAAATTGTTGTATCACTAGTTTTTGAGACACATTTATTATCCTTTGAATTAGTAGTAGGTCAATCACAAGTAATTTCATTACAAATGTGAGAAAGTTTGGCGATTTTTTTTTGATGTTCCATTAACAACACGAGAAATGTACTAATAGATTAGATTACAATTTGAAATGTATAATTATCACAAAGTTAACTTACAATCTTTGATTCTAATTTTATTTGCACAAATCACTCGGGTAAAATTTAGAGAACACTGTACATCCTATTACTCATGCAACTTATCTTGAACGATGTTTTGAAGAAATGCACGAAGAGTTGAGGTATTAGTTACGAAATAAGCCATTATATTTTATGAAGCAATGCCAATCTTTGGAGAATCACCTATACCTTCGCAACTTTCTCAATAATTTGCGTTTCGTTCCAAGTGTTACTGTAGTGTTTCCACCTGCCCATCACACCTGCGTTGGCCACGGACTCGTTTCTTCCGACGGTATTTAGACCAAAGCGACATACATTTGGGGCGATTCCGCCTGTGACCCAGGGTGCAGTCGTGGAACTATCATCTGGTCCCGAATGGTCGGTGATCGCGTCACACATGGCAATACTTGGACCGCAACCAGCACAAAGCCCCCTACGTGGCAGGTATTATACACGCACGTTTTCTTGATCCCTGGAATACCTACCCCCACCAAGACATTTTATGAAAAGAACGCATTTTATTAAATGAATTTAAAAAGTTTCTTCTTTATTTATTTTAAGAAATAATGTTTAAATAATTTTAGTTTATTCGATCCGCTCGAGCCCGGGAGTAAATCAATAATATTAATAAAGTGGAAGTATACCGAGTTTTTATTTTGACTATTTCAACTCGATGTTTACATTGTAAGATTTTAAACTATGTTTGTGTTTATTATATTTTTCATTACACTAGTTTCTGGTCTTTCCGGTTCGTGTTAAATGTTTATATTTCTTCCTGATATTGTTCAAAAGTAATTAAGATTCGTAATTCATTTTTACAATTTATTTTCTCGCCGATCCTTTAGTCGTTCCTCGTAACAAAGTGATCCTCCACAGTCTTGTTATTGTTGGACTAGATGGGTTCAATAGTCAAATAGCGCATCCCAATGCCGTAACACGAACACACCTACACAAATTCGTTACTAGTTTGCTATTAACGTTTATTGTTAGAATTTTCAAAGAATTGACTAATTTTAGCATGGAAGTTATTTACATTTTATAGTGGCTGATGCTAATAAGGGCTAATGGTCAAACGCTTCATTTATTTTGTTGTTGATAAATAACATAAGCTACTACTATCGTACAATAATGTCCGCTAAATTTGGTAACTTCTTTATAATATTCATTTTTTTTATGTTTTGCTTTATGAAGCAACTCTACTACAAACATTAAAACCAAAATCGTGCTTGCGAAAGTCTTAATTTATTTTAAATTTTTACAGAAATAATTAATTTTACTGTGGTAATAAGTGCTCCGAATACAGGCTTAAATGGAAAGAGTTCTTGAAAAATAGGAATGAAAAAAAGGAACTGCTACTCTAGTCTAATGTACTCGTAATGGACATGAGTTACGTAAAGAGGAAATTCGTCCAGCCACCTCGGAAGTGACGGCATATGATCACGTGTTTGTAGGATGAATATGACGCTTTTTTCGTAGAGAGCAAAATTACATTCGCACAGTCCACATACATTCCATCGGTGAATGTATCATTGCGAGCGTGTGTATTAAGATGAATATTTTTTCTCATAAATTCATGTGAAATGAAATACATCGAATTTCAAATGTTCACATACAATGCAAACCTATTAATACGACAATATGTGCATTAAATAATTGTGGAATTACACCAAGTATATATTTGAATATGATGCTACATGTTTTGTGTGTGCTCTTTGGATTCCTCAGATCAGTGCCCGTAAGGGGGCATATAACCGTTACCACACCTATTCCTGAGGACGAGGGTTGTGAGACTAACGAAATACCACGCGATTTCAACCCCGAATGCTGGGGCGAAATTACCAAAATTGACTTCTCTTACAGTCCACTGAATGTGAATCTCTCCGGACTGAACTTGAGGGTTATACCGCGTCCTCCTCATATAAGTCACAATACGAAGATTTTGGACGTCTCTCAAAACCAAATCGCAAACACGTCGGACGAACTGCACGAGTTGACGTCGTTGCAGGTTAGTATTTAGAAGATTTATATATAATATTCAATATTTAATATAATAATAATAAAAGTTACTTTAATCTTATAAATAGTATGTTGCTTATCCGCTACACAATAAATTTGGATTGTAGAGGATAAAAAATATTCACCAGCTGGTAACCATCTACTCCGTATAGAAAGTAGGTTTTACGAACATGATTTTGCAAATGACAATACGTAGTGTTTATAATAGTAAATTATTATTATTATTATTATTATTATTATTATTATTATTATTATTATTATTGTTGTTTTGGTGGAAGGTCTCTTGATTCAGGACGGAGAAATTAGATTAACGCTGTGGAAATTCATTAAAGTAGTAACAAAAAACAAACACCAATCTTTTTTAGTGTTCTTTAAGAAATGAAAAGTTCAATGTAAAACTAATATTTTTTCTTATAAAAAGTAAACAACAGAAACTCGAGAAGCGCCAGACCAGAAAAAATGCAAAAGAATATATAAGAAGATCTCATCCTATACATTAGGGTGTATGGGAATTTTTTTTTGAGGCCTTTGCCCTCAAAGTTTTAGGTTTTAAGGTCCTCGAGGATTTGTTTTAGAAGTTATTAAACTTTATAGATTTTTACTAGTGCTGCTACTGAATGGCACATACTTTCTCGTTGTAAAGTTTTCTAATTTCCTTGGTATGGGCTGGTTTTACGGCCTTGCTCTATTCTCTTGCCAACTGCCATCTATTGCCCCCAAAATACAAGTCAAGTTGTCAAGTTTTCTAAATTTTTCGGTTTCCTATTAGTAGATTCGAAATATCACTTTACGAATACTAAAGAATAAAACCTCTACATTGACATTTTTGTGGGAACATTTTAGCTTGTTTTAAAGAAAAAAGTAACTGTAGTGTTAATTATATGTATAAATGTTGAACTGTGGTGTATATGCGAAATTTGAAGCTCTTTTTCACAGAAGTCTTTCGAATTTTCAAAAAATGTCATTGCTCCGCTAGCGGACAGTAGGTCGGCGCCGGATCTCTCCATTCAGAGGGACAAGATCACTTCACCTCACGACAAAAGAGCGTTCACTACACTAACTCCTTTATCAGTTGACGCGCCGGAATCACTAGCAAGCAATCAAACCTGCAATCCCCAAGCCATAGCGTTTGACATCATCAAATTGGTTCCAAACCAGAGATCCCCATAATGCCGAGAGTCAAGTATGCAACGTTTTAGTTGCATTCTATTATAATGTAGATAAATTCAAAATTCACAATTACGACGTAAAATCTTATTTCATAAACCTAAAAGCTATTATCAACAGTAACCTGACGAAGTGAATTTACCTTAGATTTCAACTTAACTAAATAAATGTCTTTACTGGTACACGAGGTTGTGTTCAGACCATCATGTATCTTTGTATACTTTCCCAAATTTTGGGTTCTCTTTCAAAAATGAAAAATGTTGTAGGTACCTACGTGAGGTTGTATAACCATCACTGAAACGCATTTCAATAAAAACTCCATTCCCCATGTCTCATCCATTTGTTATGATTTCTATACTTTTCCGGCTCTAATGAAAACATTGTCACATGCGAGACACCATCTTGACAAGTGTGATGCCTGCATAATTCACTGATAAACTACAGCATCCCAAGAAAGTCTCTCCATTGTGGCATTTTTCTGATGAGAGTGCTTGAGACAGAAATTATGATGGTAGCATAAGCTGCGGCTTGATAGCATAAATTTTGTACTCACCACAATCATAACATGTGCTGAATGTGTGGTCCCCTTCACTTGTTTCGCAGTGATCTAGTTGCAACTAACATAAATGTGGAGCGACTTTCCTGGTGCAGAAGGACACAGCTTGGATTGATTTCTGAATACTGAAACAAAGCTCAGCAAATTGATACAGCTGTACATTCCAACACCATTCTTGTTCATCAATCACTGCTCAATAAAGCATATAATGAATATTACTACGTAAAAAATAAGTATATCTATATATAAATAAAAGGGAATGTGCGTATGTCTGTTGCATTTAGACGCAAAAACTACTAGACAGATTTTGTTGAAACACCTTGTTCTTATTAGAACCGGGAGTATTTAAAGAATAGTTTAAATTAAACCGATCACGTGTGGGCGTGATTTCAAGAGGACCTTGTTTGAAGTGAGATCTATAGATATATATTTGAAGTACACGCCTCGCTTCGACTTATAATACCAAATAACATTGAAATTGTGATCTAAAAAGTTGTAAGTCTCAGCCATTTAATACGTAGTTAAAGCTTAGTTAATCTTCATTCAATAATTTAAGTTTGAAATGTAATTGTATTTACTTAATACACTGCAACAGTGAAGTATTGCAGTACCCGTTAGTTTAATAATAACGTATATTATTAATATTAATTAATATACCTGATTACTAAAGCGCTTATTCTCTCGCAGGTTTTGAGATTAGAAGAGAATTCTCTCACAAATATTCGCTTCCTACCAGATAATTATTGCTCCTTGCTACGTCTCAATATTTCCCACAACTCTTTATATTCATTGGCTGGAATTGAACGTTGTAAAAATCTTGAGGTGCTAGATATCAGTAACAATCCTTCAATATTACTCTCCGAGCACATTTTCATTAATCTTAAATTACTGCAACATTTGGAAATCAAGAACTCTGAACTCCATGAACTCCCTGTCAACATCTTCAAGAATCAAGAGCACTTGCGAGTTCTTAATCTCCATGGCAACAAGATGACTCTTCCAGCAGATATTTTTTACTTCACTCCTCGAATTTCGCATCTCCTATTGTCTGAAAACGATATGACAGAGTTACCTTATGGCCTATTCGCTAATATGATTTGTCTGAAGCACTTGCATTTAAATGGCAACAAGTTAACGACGATTATAGGAGGAACCTTTGCAAAATCTCCAATACTGCAAGAATTAAATTTGGAATCCAATCACCTGGAGCAGTTGAGACCTGGATCATTGGCAGGTAATATTGTAATGCTATGTTCACTACGTAGCTCTTTATTGAAAGTGATGATTTCGTTGCCAACAAAGAAAAATGCGTTTATTTAAACTCAATTGAAAAGAGACTGAAGTGACTTTTGATTGGGTTGGTAACCCAGGACGTCAAATTAAAGTGCCGAAACGTTAAAATAACTGTATTATTTAACACATGTAAATTATTTAAATTATTCTTCCTGCAATCATATACACATTCAGCATATTAAAAAAAGTTCTGAAGTTTGAACAGTTTTTTTTTCTTTTTGGCGACAATTTATAATTCAGAACAATACTGCACACAGTAATTTATTACCCTGCTGCACAAAAAATACATAAAAAAGTACAATTTTCTTTTAAATAAAACGTATTTTCCTTTTTTAAATGCTTCATATTATTCGGAACACATGGACATGAACGCATTAAGTCTAGCGTGCCCTGGGTCAGTACGGGAAGGACGGACGGGATTTTTAAAAGTTGATTCCATTGACTTCCGTTAGGTTGCGCGCTCTAGGGCGGGTTAGGACGATCCGCACCTTCCACCCTTTGCAAAAAAGTCCGAAGGAAAGGTCTTCTGGACGTTCCGATGTGCCGATGACGTTATCGACCTTTGTGACATTATATAAAGCGATCATGAATGGGTCCAATTTAATTATGTTGATCCACAATTATCCCGAGTTGTACAGCGTCATGTTAAGTTTTATTTGATGTATTACCTTCTTAGAAAGTGTAATTTAATTAGTTAGCTAAACCAAGCCCATCTCGATATAGAGATATAGACGGTCTTGGCTAAACTATATGAATCAGGAAGTAACATTAGGCAAATTTAAATTTCCAGGTATTTATAAGAAGCTGTACTATATTGTTGCAACTTGGTTCAGTTGTGCACGGTGAATAAATTATGCCATGGAATAATTCATTAGTTCATGAATTAATGTCATTTTTTGTATGTATACTTGCTTAAATTATAGTGCTGATTAAAGTAAGTTTCTAAGTAAAGTAATGCAATTAAGAGTGCGTTGCTTAGTTCGATTCAATTGAGTGTGCAACATATTATATTTATATCTTAAATTTTTAAAGTATGCAATTTAGCTTTAAATTTATCGTGAGACATCCTAAAGAATTGACATAATTTTTTATCTTCCACAAAATTGGCACACAATAAGTGAAATTCTAATTATGGCATTATCGTTCTCTTTAGTCTCTTTAGTTTTGTTTCTCTACTTAAATTATGAAGCCGTCGCACATAATACAGGTCACGGAGTAAAGTGTCCGTGCCGTACCCCGCCGCGCCGTGCCCTCTTACAAAAACTGACATCCGTCTAGTCCCGTCCGTCCGTGCCGTACCGATCCAGTGAGCACATCGTTTTATAAAGTGAAATATTTGCGTTTTTATTCCTACACATTTTGTTTTCAACAGGGCTCGAGCAACTTCACACCCTAAATTTGAACAACAACCTCCTGACAGACCTGTCCCCCATCTCCTCACAGAGCCTCGCATCCCTGAAGTGCCTCTTCGCATTCAACAACCGAATAGCGGAGTTGGCGCCGTACAACGCGTCCGCGTGGCCGCTGATGCGGCTAGCCGACCTCAGGATGAACCGCATCACGGACGCGAGCGAGCCGGCGCTGAGGTCGTGGTTCGAGCCCGGTCGCTGCATGTTGAGGCATCTGCACCTGGGCGGGAACCTGCTCCAGACCTCCGGGGCCCTTCGCAGCGTCCTCGCCGACCCCGACGTGGGCGCGGTGAGGACGAGGCGCTGCCACTGCGGGAAGCTGCACAAGGAGCATCGCTACGTGGCCATCTGCCTGGCGCTGCCCTGCGCACGCGACACGGCGGTGCCCGCGAACTGGATAGAGGCGCTGCGCACGGGGTGGACACCACGAGACCCACGCGGACTTGACCCAGCGACGCCGCCGACTTGACCCAGCGACGCATTGTTAGTCTTAGCAACATCTTACAAACCTAGCGATGCCTTTGACTTACTATGCCATCGAGTTATCGACGTCCTGGACGTAAAAAAAGTCTTAGACTTAGCAATGCATAAATCTTTGAAATGTCTTAGCCTTAGTGATGCATAAATCTTTGAAATGTCTTAGCCTTAGTGATACAGCAACCTTAACGAGTAAATTTGGTAATTTTTTAATAACACAGACATTTTAGGCTACATTTCATGCTGTTAAAATTTTCCGGTGAGCGAAATTTCTAAGTGGTTGATGACTAATTTGTAATAAATGTTTTAAATGCATCTGCCTCGGAGTGATTTGGGGTTTATTAGTAGTGGATATGATTTTACATTTCGTTGAGATTGAAACAAGAAGTTACAGTATTAAAACGATAAAATCATATCATTTTTTGCAATTTAACAAATTAATACTTCTGTCCTGTTTTACGTGACTCATTTGATTATTGTGCCATATACATTGAATCTATTGACTGAGTTTTATCCGTTTGTAGCAAAGATCGTTTTGATAAGTGATTGACATCTTCAAAGTTTCAGGAGTGCACAATAGAACGCTCTTCTTGAAAACAGTCTCCTTGAAAACAATCTGCCCGGAAGACCCCACATCCTAGGCCCAGTTGCCAGCTTTTCCTTCGCCATACAGCGACCTTCCTCAGGTCGAAATGCGCGAGGTAGAAGAAGTCGAATTCGGGCCACTTGTTGGATAACCGGACTTCGCCAGTGATGGGCTCATCCTGGTTCAGTGGAAGTGGAATGTTGCGGCCTTACCTCCCCCAGCAACAGGGCGCCCTCGGCAGCCGCAGCGTCCTAGGGGGAGATGGCGTTTGGTACGAACTACACACTCATACGCGAGTGGTTTTAAAGGCAAAAAGAGAGAGAGAGAGAGAGAGAGAGAGAGAGAGAGAGAGAGAGAGAGAGAGAGAGATGGTGCCGACGATAGTAGAAGAGGGGTGAATGTGTGCCTGCAAAAAGTTTTAATGATTAGATGACGTGTTACGGTAGATTGTGTTATTTTGTATTTTGCGGCAGGTCAGCTTTTCATATTTGTTTATTAATATAAATAAACTAAATGGTGTCACGAGTACATTTTATTTTATCACTTGCCCAAAATAGTAATAAAATCATTTCTAGTTTTTCAGTTTTTTGTCCATTTTCTTAATGCATTGTGGTCAAATAAATAAATCTTCTACTCCACAATCTTCATGTGCCCACCGGTAGCATTACTTCAACTATAGCCACTGTACACAAAGTTTGTCATCTGAATAAAGACACCCACAAAGAACAAAGACACTCAGATCAATATAATATACCTCCGATTCCATCAAATACGTTGCCTCTAATTATGCTAACGTTGTTGGTAGTTTTATATTTTTATTTCTTGCATACTACAGATGTAAAGAGAAGGTTATGGCGGCAATGGTAACGTACGATATGGTACTGCTGCGGCGAAAAACTGCGATTTTTCAACAGATAAATTCGACAGAAAAATATAGAAGAACTGGAATTCCTGTAGGTAGCAAATTAGTTCCCTTGTACTTAGAATCCTTACTTTGTGTTCCCATGGTACTGAAAAATTTGTTGACTACAAAACGCCTGTCCGTCAACAGCGCTGGTGTTTAAACCGTAAGCATGATAGTCACGAAAATTGTTATTCCCTTCTAATGGGAAATATCTGAATGATGTCATGGGCTTTTGAATTAGCAACGAGTTTAATTTCGAGGGATACTTTAAATTAAGCATTTTCATTTTTACTCAAAAAGTGACTCCAAATTTGTTTATTAAATTTTGTCCTCGGATAGTGTAAAGGAGGCTTACAAGACTGTCGTAGGTCTAAGTTTTATTAAAATATCTAAAATTTTGAAACCTTCAAAATTTCAAAATGTTTCCGACGTCTCCCTACAACTTCAATATTGACGATAAGAGTAAATAAAGTAAAATATGTTATGCAAAATTAGATCTTAAAATAGGAACACGTACATATTTATTCAAAATATGGTTTTCGTGTAGTTTTTAGTGAAATATGAGTAATGCCAAAAACTAACCTTTACCAAAACACTACTTCAATTTTTTTGTTAAACTTTTGTAGAGAGAATACTAATTTCTCTGTAACTGATGACATTTCCTATATTTTGTTGTTTTTCATCATGAGACAACTGAATTTCTTAATCACTTACGTCGTTAATATTTACATTTCTGGCATTTTGTATGCATTATTTCATTTAAATACAAGTGCTTTAAATGATGCCTTAAGAAGTTTCTCAAAAACTCAACATTTTTTTAAAAATTCAAAATTCAAAATTTTCAGAAACGCTTGAACGACATTTTCTCAAAAACTGCACCAATTTTTTCTTTAAACTTTTTGTACGGATAGTTCTAAATACACTGAAATACGGATTGTTTTAAATAAGCAAAAAACTGTGACATTAAGGATATTTTGATATTTGAATTTGAATATTTTTACAAAATAACAAATGTATTTTTAAATATCTTCCACATTGTTTACATAACTCTCATATTAACACTATGGGCACTTACATTACATTATTGCATTTGTGATTAGAAGAGTTTCAAATGTGTTCTTATGAAGTTTCGCAAAAACTCTTAATAAATGAATTCAAAATTGCGCATTTTCAGAAACGTTTAAATGACATTTTATCAAGAACGGCTACAAAGGTTTCAATTAGTTTTCATACAGAAGTGTTTTACTTTATTATTTTATTTATTTACGTCAAAAACAGTTAAAAAGTGTGTGACATGAGGGGAGAAGTTAATTTGAAGTTACATTTATGTCCATTTTGTTATATTCTTAAGGAATATATCAATTCTTCTGTGAAGGAACACAAAATATGAAAAAAAGTGAAACTTTCATTACGGCGCTAATAGGTATCAGCTGGTAAAAGGACGAAAAGGTAGCCTAAATTACAATATTTACAATACTAACTAGTGCGAGAAAGTCTGTGCGATTTGTAGCACCAATAGTTTCTTGGCACTACATTATTACATCAATATATGGCATTAGATTGTGTTTAAGAAGGACGTAAGCTCCCTAGATTTTCATATCTATGTGTTTACTTAACCCGATTTAAAATCAAGCTATCAGCAATCTCAGACCCAAATTGTAAATCACCCATGAAAACTCCTTGCTGAGTGCATTGTGAATTCCTTGCAGGAACCTTAGTAGAAGGGTTCCTTGAGATTAGGATGCAGCGACTGAAACCACTGCTTCCGTCGTTTCTGCCGGTCAGCACCCTTAGACCCGCGTGAATGACAGAACACCACACACACCAGTCGTAGAGTGAAGAAATACACCAGCTCAAAAACGCTTAGTAAACTGCAGCCTAAAAAGAATCCTACAGTTCCTCCATACGACACTGAAATTAGAATGAAACCATTAAAGACAGATAAACAAATATTGTAATTTTCATTACTAAATAATTACTGATAAAAATATCCGGATCATATTTAGTACCTAAAAGATCTTCTATTCCAAATAACACTCTTATTTTATAACGAGTTGTGCTGAATTCTTTTATTCCATAAGTAATCAAAACGGAATGTTCTTTGCTGAAACATAAAAATACGCATGATGGATGAAAAATATTACTTTTTAATATCTACATGTACGTACGGAACACAATTCCTAGAAACTTACGACCGAGAAACGTCAGTCGATTTTATTTCGTATTTAATATAATCACATGGTGGAATACATCCACACGACTCTTTCTTTTCGACTTCTTCTTCTTCTTTATATAGCGTTTGTAGATGTTTGACATGTCGTGATAGACAGGCAAGACCTTTCGCGTTGCACACTTTACCATTCCCTCCTGTAGATTAATGGATAATATGGATTAATTTGATAATATAAATAATAATAAAATAATTGCATAACTCATATGAAATCGAGATTTTATTCCATTCATTTTGTGACTATCTTGATATTATGTACGTTTTTCTTATAAATGTTTTTGTTTGTCTTTGTGCGGTATATTTACAAATATAGATGTACCATATTCATCCCATTGTGAATAAGAGAAAATATTAATAAAAACGGTACGTACAGTAACTCCCGACACCCGTGTATTCGCTATTCGCGACTTCCGAACATTCGCCATTAGAGAAATTTTAGCGGTTTTAAGATTCGCGACTTCAACATACGCGAGTGAGCATTTTGGTCGAACTAAATTTTACTTTCTTTCGCTTAAGAAGGAACGTCTAAGAAGAGAAAGTTACGTGATTCTGCACGAAAAAACACGAAATTTCGGCTGAACAATTCTTATTACAGGGCCCTGGTAACGAAAATGGGATAAATCCAGTTGCTCAATTTAGAAAAAGAATCCCTTAACATGTGGTGTAGCCAGAATTCAGGTTTTGTGGGTCCTCGATAGGGGGAGTCGATTGACGGCTAATTGTCCGTCCAACCGTGGTCAACACTATCAGCTAAACTGTTCGGCCCATTTTCTACAAAATATTCTATAATCAACCTGGCTGATGTTGCGGTTCCTTGAATTTGAAACCGAAATTTTTTAATTTTGAGGCTACACTATATGAACATTTTCCAAATTTTCAAAATAAATGGCGACATCGTTTTTAATGAAATTTTGTTGGTGGATTGTCTGAATAACATTTAAGAAAATGGTGTAGGTCTGATGTTTTTCCACCTACAAACCCCTTGCGTTCAACAAAGTTTTCTTTGCTAATAAAACAGGGAGAGATGGTTCTGACCGGGAGGTCCTAGGTTCGAGTCCCGCTGTTCGGAGGAGAATTCTAGCGGCCGGCTGCTCTGATCCGTAGTTTTCTGTGGTTTCTCCGAACAACACCAGGCGAATTCCGGAGCAGCACTCTAACACACGGACCGCGCGCATTCTTTACTTCCTCTTCCTTGTCCTGCCCTCACCCCTTACACCAACATGCACTACTCTACAACGCACGCCGGGAGACAGGTCGGGAGCTTAGAGCTTGTTCTGGCTCGGGTGGTGCTCCGCTGGTGGGAGATACCTGGTTGGGGAAAAAATCCCGCTAGCCGATGGTAGGTCGGCGCCGGATCTCGCCATCCAGCGCGGGAAGATCACCGCCACCTCCCGGGCAAAACCATGCACTACACATACGGGACTAATGACCTCAGTAGTTGACGCGCTCAGAATCAATAACAAATCAATCAATCAACCAACCTTTCCTAATAAAACAATATGCATTCTTTGACACTAAGCAGCTTCGAAATGGACTGACAAATGTATGCATTGATACTGCAAAATACATGCCTGCAGATTTCTTGCTGAATTATTAATTAGACATATTGACCTACAAAAAATTACCAAGAGACGGTTCGGTTGATACAACTCGGTGTAACTTTCCCTGCATCTACAGCAGTATATGAAAGGAATATGATTACATTAAAGAGAGTAAAGACATTCCTGACAAATTCCCTGGGAAATATCAGGATCGGTAATTTCTGTAAACTGGCTATCGAGAGGTGCCAAAATTAACTTTGCAGAAGATACAGATTTAAAGAATAAATTATCGTACGCTAATCGTACGCGAAAGTCGTCAACAGAATGGTAAGCAGTTTCGATAAACACGACTAACAGATCCAGTACTATCCAACTTCATGCGTTTTAAATATTCAGACTTTGTTGAAAAAAGTTTATAATAAATTATCGGTGCTTTTGCTGAACGAAAAAAATCGATGAATGGAGCTAAGTAACAAAGAAATGTACGATAGTATTTTCAGTTTACTCCACTGTACGACTCTAGCTTCACCACTGTTTTCGCACCAAATGTACGATTTCAAATGAGTTTGACAAAAAATAATTCGGAGAGAAATTGTAGTATGTATATGATTACATAACAATTACTAATGGCAAGAAAGTACGTGTTGTTTTAGCACCACTAGTTTTTGAAAGAGAGCACATTTCATTTCTTTTATCAGCGTCATCTGCTTCTGAAAACATATCTAAGTTGGAATGTCAGTTCACATTAATAGAATAAGACAATTGTAAAATAATTCAATTTAGTTGCGTCCAATTGGAAGTAAGGGCTACATGAACAGAAATGCCATTAAGGATCCGTGCAACTCTCATTATAATGACGTCACTGCAAAGGAGCTTCATCAGCAAAGAAAACCTCGAAAACCTCCAAATGATGGAGTAACAGATTCAAAACTGCATCCAGGAGCAACTTCAATGTCAAAACGTTTAATAACTTCTAAAACTTCGAAAAACTGTGGTGGTAAGGACATTCAAATGTAATCCCAACATGGAAATAAATTTGAAATTTAAGAGAGAAATAGTAGCAGTAACTCTTCCATGTTTGGATATTAGAAGGACGATGATGACACAAAAAAATAACTAAATCTTATAACCAATCACTTTCGACTTTCAAATAAGTTTTAAATGCCTTTTTAATTTTTTTCTGTACGGGATGTTAATTGTGAATTCTGTTTGTAATACTCATTACGATTACTCAGTTCTACAGCACTTGTTTGTCAGCTATGTTTTACTTTTTAAACAGTTTTTCTATATCCAGGCACCTAACTTATCTTTGTGTATTAAAAGATAAACTCAGCATTCGCGATGGTTTTGGGGAACTTTACTCTTGCAAGTGTTGAAGGATTACTGTAGCAGACATTAACCTGCGCCGCATCAGTGGGCATTGTCTGAGGTATTGTAGCTATTCCAACAAAAGAGATCTGAAGATATGGAGTAGCAGTATGGGGTGTCGCGATGAGCTCTAGCTACGTTGATAATTTTTAGAAATTACCAATGAAATTTAAAGCGAAAGTCGTCAACAGAATGGTAAGCAGTGTTTCGATAAGCACGACTAACAGATCCAGTACTATCCAACTTCATGCGTTTTGTTGAAAAAAGTTTTTTTGTCTATCCATAACACAAACATGTTACGTTGAAAAATGCCGTTCAAGACGACAAGGTCTCATGATATCGTTGCTCAATACTTCAGAAAATAACGCACTGGAGCGGTTCAACGCCATCCTTAAGCAATCAAATAATCTCACATTTAATAAAATCGTCGTTATACTTGCGTTTTTACTGAACTCATCTTGAACGATATCTTGTCACAAATCACCTAATGCATCAAGGGAAAGACACTAGAATTCAAATCTTCGCAACGCGCATAGTCCTTGGGAATGTTCGGTTCTCCTTGTACACGGCTAGTTGGCCCGCCTTGCCTCTAGGACACACGTGGGGGGGCGCGCCCCACTTGGGAATCAATGTTTTACTTGAAGTAATTGACTACGTATAGAGAAAAGGTCTTTCCACTTTTTAGTTACCAGGACCCGGAAATAATACATTTTCTGTCGAAAATTCGCATTTTACCCCCGCAGCGTTACAATAATTTCACTATACTGCGTAAGCAGTAGCGAGAAATTAAAAATACTAATTACAACTGTTGTGTAGATAAGAATTATTATTTTTTTCTCTTGGAGAAGAATTGGTTGAGAAAAATTCCTGGCAATACTGGATGCTGATAGTGATACATAAGTATATATTTTTAGAAGTGTACAATACCTTATTTCAATAAAAATGACAAATATATAGTACTTCTTTCAGCAAGAAGTTAAAACTATTACTCAAAAGTTTAGTCTGGCGCTAGAAATATTATTTTTTTCTGAAATTGTTGAAGTTGACCGGTTTATGAAATAAATGAGTTATTTATCAGAGATAATAATTAGTAAAAACTCACCAATAGAATTATAAAAGAACGGCGCACATCCACACAGACGTATTGCTAGCCGCCGCCGACAGTTCATGAGGCATACATTGAAACTGCTAAAAGGCAAATCTCCACTAGGTTCTGTTTGAAGGAAACAATGCCGTTGAGACGGTTTTAGTTCGTACACTTCTACATCTGAAACTATTTGGAAAGGAGTATAGAAGCGTATGTTGATCCCAGGTTGTCCGTTTTCGAACTTGTCAGATGCCTGTTGCATTTCATACGGTGAATGCACTGAAAACTGGAAACAAAGATGTTTACGAAGAGAAGATGCAGATCGTACATCACATATCATACGAAATATTTATTTTGAACAATAGCTTGTTTTGCACACACCTGTAGACCTCACAAAATACTGTCTGACATTGCACTTCAAATAAAGAGGCTAAGCTATGACGTCACCGGTTATAATGTCACCATAAAATGCATTAGCAATTCTTTACCTAACTACTTCCTAACTTTTTTGTTGGAAAAATTAAGTTGACGCATCAAATTTAATACTTTTAATAGTTTTAATAACTTCCATTCTAATTATTAGCTTGATGATATGATGATGATGATGGTGATTACGATGATTGTCGTACTGTGTCCCTTAGGTAGGGAAAAAGGAAGGAAGAAAAGCATTATGACTTACGCCATTCCACAGATCACTGTGGTGGATGGCCATTACCTATCAGTAAATGGACTATTATAGAGGGTCAGTGGGGAATGAATGACGATAGGCGAATGATGGCTCTAATGTGATATACAGCGTTGTACAAAGCCGGCAATATGGCTTACGCTCAGGCGTAGCCGCAAGGCTCAGCGGAAGCAGGCTGTCAATATTTCATATTCAAAATATAGTCAACGGGCCGAAAGAAATACTTAAACAATGATTACAAATGGTCACTTAGTTCCAAACCTCACTGCGTTTTCTGAGATGAAAATAAAATCATCAACGGACATTTAAACTCTACTTAAACGTATCAGTAATAAGCCGCTGCTCTTGCTCTTTTTGCACCCCTTTTTGCACCTGAACCCTCGCCTCCACTCCAAGAGCACTACTCGTATGTCCACAGCGGCCTACAAATGTGTCCTGCCAGACGAGATGCACCGTGACACACCAACTATTCTAGTTCAATCACTAGAGCAAAATAATGGGTTTACATGCTGTCAAAAGAATTATATTATATTTTAAAGTTAATGATTTATGATGTTTAACATGCATGATTGTGCTGCAAATTCCCAATTCGGGAAAATTATCTGACGTTTGCTCACTAAGAGCTTGACAGTTGACAGTTGACAGTTGACAGTTGGCACTGACACAATAAAAACTCAAAAATATGAAATATCATGACCTTTATCATTTTGAGGTAGACATCTACCTTAACTGTTTTCAGTACATATTCAAACCAATTAAAAAACAAACGAAATGATGACACTACTTTGGTGTTATTTTTGATAAGCGAACGGCAAAAATATTCCATGGGATCAATGACCTTAAAGGAAATAAAATACTGATGCAATAAAGTAAACAAAACATATGGACGCCATGAATAAACCAGCTGCCAACGCCACCAAAATTACTCTGTTTTGAATTTCTCAATTTTTCGGTTTCCTAATAACAGAACCGAAATAGTATTTTAAAAATTAAAAAGAGTAAAATCTCTTTATAAATGGAACATTTTTATTGAAAACTTTGGAGCTGTTTTTAAGAAAATGACGTTTAAGCGCTTCTGTAAATTCGAAATTTGAAGCTCTTTTTCTCAGAAAAGTTTTGAGTTTTCGAAAAACTTCATTTAAAGTCATTTGAAGCACAGAACTCTCTATTTCGCGAAACACTACATAACTTGTCCTATACTACGTACATTATTCTGTATATACGTATGTATACGGGAAAGTAAAAAGGCTACAGTTTCGCATATTGTAAGGCATATTCCAGAACCATATACTTGGACGTGTGCATTAATGCGATCTAAAAATTAAGCAACATTCACAAATTGTCTTTTGCATTCTCATTTCAAAATTACGGATTTCGCTCTTATCATCAATTTGTCCGAAAACATTTCAATCCTAAGGCAAAATCTCGCTTACTGTGCTGGTTACCTGAATACCTGTTAGTTTTTCTTTGTTATCGGTAGCTGTTATCAGCTTCTTTGGAAATCTAACGAAATCCATTATTGTTTCTGGTTTCAGAAGTTTAGAAATGTTTCAAAACTTTTTATTAAATACTTCGTAATTCTGACTTTGACCTTTTCGGTCGTAATCTCGAAATTTTTTAGTTAGAAGCACTTTTTAACATTGCTTTAAAAGAGTACTGAAGGGAAAGAGTTTTCTTCGGGTAGACCAATTATTAAATGTTTACAATATCAAATTCACTAGCTCCTGTACTAAAAGACTTTCATCGTGCTTTGGACAAATTGAAAAATCCACCTGTCCAATCCTTACGAGCTTTTTTCACTGTACGAACAATCCTTTTAATAACGGTTAGAATTGAAGATATGATTTCCGAAGTGATGTATTTCCATGAAACAATTTTTCAGTCCGGGCAAATATTTACATGTATGCTAGTAATTGATGATAAGATTCAACAGTTTCGTTCAGTGTTCAACACGGAAGAAACTCAATTTTTTAACGATATTTTGCGTCTTGACGGAGAAACATCATAGGAGTATTTTGATACGTAATACGTAAAATGAAAATTGAGAACTGTTACTTTGGAAACAAAATCTTCAATTACAAAAAGAAGACTAATAGTGTTTTGTGTGCAGATATTTATCTTTAAGCATGCGTACCTTAACCATCATTTGTTTCGGAAACTCCGTATAGCTTGAGCAAGAATCACCTGTTTTTTGGCAATTCACAACATTTGCTTTATATTTATCTCTCATCTTAGGATTGTCTCTTAACGGTCTGGAACAAAAATGAAGTTTCAATATAAAACTTTGTAATATAATAATATAACTTACGTGCTATTTAGAGAACTCCCATTTGACTACCACACAATACAATGAAACTTAGTTTGATATGATAGTTATATTAATCCTATATTACATTTACCATACCACGTTTCGTAAAGAATAAATATTTTAGATTTTCAGGTACTATTAATGGTTACAACAAAAAATGTAGACGTTCATAATAAAAAACAGACAACATTTGAAAATTTATCGAGAGTTGGAGCTCAGCTTTCGTAGGGGCAAGCTATCCGCACTTTGAAGGCTTATCGGTTTTAGTTGTTAACAGTGGTAACTTACAACGCGCTCAGCGGTAAGCAGCTCTAAGTACTGTGAGGCACACGGACTAAATGCCGCATTTATTTTTTATTTATTTATTTATTTAGCCAAAACATAGGAAAAACTGTATGTGACGTAGGGAGAGAATATTGTGGCATAGGCATTGTGGCAAAAAGCGGCAAACCTATTTAATTACTGTATGTGTGAACGTTTTTAATTTTTTGTGAAGTGTAACTACTGTCAAGTGGGTGTAACTCGTGACAGAAAATTCCAGTGGTCCCGACGTGAACGTTGGAGAAACTGGTATTCCAGTATCCATTATCAAAAAGAAAAATAATGTTTATTTTAACAAAACAGTTATATATAATTAATTAGCTTACATTTGTATTGTATAATTTGTTTTAAAAGACTTGATATTTTTGTAACAAATAATGTACTTCAGCTTCCGGGTCAATGACCCCCATCTTGATCAGGTTTTTGTCCAGTTTCCCTGACCCAATAAGCGATCTTGAACAAATGCTGAGATGGCCCCTGGTTTTGCTTCTTGACGTAAATATAGCTTTACTATGCGCACGTTTTGTTGAACTCTTCTTTTGCTTGTAATGGTAAGAGTAGAGGTAAGGGCGAATTGCTATTTTGCAGAAAAATCATACTTGCAATTCGTGAACCGATGCAAATAAGTTTTATATAACTCAGAAACAAAAATGACTATTTTTCAAATGTTGATAATCTTGCGATTTTATTTTTATTTAATTATGTTAAACGTTTATTCATATTTCAACTATTTATAGTTAAAATAACGGGAAGAGATTCTGGAACTCAATAAAACGTGCGCAGATAATCTTGTCCCCCCTACGTCACATACAACTGTTTGACTGAATAAATCAAATCAAAAGCTATGAATGCAGCACTGCCATACGGTCGCGATCATGCGACATCAAGCGGCACGACCGAGAATGACGCGAAATACAGTGACACAGTGACACTGGGTCTCGAAGGACAGACCTATGAAAACAGAACTATATATGCTCCTTCAAAAGAAAACCTCCGAAGTCTTCTAGAAACTGTTGAAACATTCTCAAACGATATTCACGTGGAACTGGACTTAGACAAATGTCGCACTCTTCGTATTGTAAAATATAAAATTGATATAAGAGAATTTAACCAATTACAAATACCTAATCTAGAAGATAGTAAACTTCACAAGTATCTGGGAATAATGCAATCTGTGAGAAACAAATATTTTCTTGTTACAAATTCTCTTTAACAATGATTTATTTATTTTTATTTATTTAGTTACGTCAAAAACAATTAAAAACTGTGTGACATGCTATAACGAGAAGTTAATTTGAAGTTACATTTATGTCCAGAAGCAAAACAAAGGGCCATCTCAGCATTTGCTCAAGGATTAGGGAAACTGGACGAAAACCTGATCGAGATGGGGGTCATTAATCCAGAAGCACAAGTACAATACTTGTTACAGGTTCTTTACAATTATACAATCCAAATGGTATAAAATATATTAAATGTCATTGTTAAAATTAATATTACTTTCCTTTTGAATGCTCGGTATAGTCTCTAATTGTATAGAAACAGTTGGGCAGCAGAAAAGATTTTACTTGGGACTTAAACTTTTGTATCGAATTTAATCGTTTAATGTCATCTGGTAAGATGTTGTAAAATAATGTACATGTGTTGTATGTGAATTTTTTGTAGTGAGCCGTTTATTCTGTCACCTGATGAATATGATTACTACGTCGAGTGATGTAGCTGAATTCACGTCGAGTGCTGTTGCTGAAAATATATTCACGTCCTTAAGTAGTCATTTTTAATAAACAAAAACAAAGATTCGTATGTGGAGAGACAAGGTAATGCTACGATACCTAGATTAATAAAGAGAGGCGTACACGAATCACGTGGGTTGGATTTGCTAATTGTTCGTACAATTCTTTTTTGTAATCTAAAAGTCTTGGAGCTATAAGATGAATTTCCCCAGAATATTATGCCATATCTCAGGCGGGAATGAACATTCGCGAAATATGCACACCGAAAAGTATGGAGGTTGACTGATGGCTCTTCAGATGGAATACAAAAATCGTCAACATCAACTGATTAAAAGTCACAGGGGAAAACCTTATAAAAGCCTTTATACTCTATGCAATTTCTGTTCTTACATACAGCTTCGGTATTATGAAATGGTCCTTAACTGACCTCCAACATATTGAAAGGCTAATTCGTACAACAATGACAAAATACTAAAAGCATCACCCAAAATCTTGTACAGTCTATCTAGAGAGACTCCCTTAGAGAAGCCTCAGAGGGGGAGACATAACTGACATCCAGGAACTACATTCAAATCAAATCACTTCTCTCAGAGAATACTTCCTCAACAAATCAAAATTTTCACTTATACACGAAGCACTTGTGTTACCAGATAAAAATCTTACATATCTACATCTGAACACTCTTCAAGAAACTACCTTTCAAACAGAAAAACAAAACTTAGACCGGTGATCAGAAAAATTAATTCATTGTCAATCCATGCACCCCTCACGATCCATGCACAGACTTTTCGTCGTCTGTAAAATGGCTAGCAGATGGAGAGCTATGTGCTGAATCTGAGGGTTTCATGCTAGCCATTCAAGATTAAGTTATTCCCACCCTAAACTACAGAAAACAAATTTAAAAAAGATCGCAAAGTCCAATCTGACAAAAAGGCCGCAGATGTAACGTGTGGACGGAAAATATTGATCACATCATTTCAGGATGTGCAACTCTCGCAGACAGACAGATTACACAATGCGCCATAACCAGACAGTTTGCATTATACACCAATAAATTGCAATCATCCGTAAATTTAGTGATCATCATGCACCTACTGCACTGCACTGCACCTACAAACTTGAACCTTTGTTGGGAAATAAAAGGTCAGAATTTATTTCGATCGCATAATTTTGACGCACAAATCTCTAGAACGTAACAGGCCAGATATTACGATAAATCTTAAGGTGTCAAAAACTACTTTTCTCATTGATGTTGCAATTCCTTCCTCCAGGAATATTCTCGAAAAAATAAGGAAGTACAGCGACCTGGCATATCAAATTAAAGATCAATGAAACAGGACAAAGTATTCATTCTCCCAACAATTATCTCCAGCACTGGCCTTATAGAAGAAGTGTGTCGTAATGATACTATATTAAACGGAATAATAGCAAAAGAAATCTAAAAGAATAACAAAACAATAATAGAAAGTATGAGAAATTACTAGTTCAAATATTCAACACACGAGTAGTATGAGAAATTTACGACTCGCTAGAAGATTATAAGATTAAAAGAAGTATAAAATGAAATAACAGCACGAAGAGGGCGGTCTCACTTGTGGTAGATGTCTTCCGCACAATGTCAGATTCCTTCATAACTCCATATCGCAATCTCGTATCACTATGAATTCAAAAGGAAAATAACGGTAGAGAATTTTGTTGGTATTATTTTTTTATTAATCTTTTCGATCCCCGTAACTGTTTGTACCCCCTTAAGGTCACTTCTTTCTGTGATGATTATGTAAGCTGTTCCTTACAGCAAATAATCTGAGGAGGTCGGTGATTCCAAACGTTCTAATAAAACAGGCGAATACTAGAAAAATGCTTCTGGTCTATTGCAGGAGGGAGGCTCTTGCGCATCGTATTCAACTTCAGCCAATGAGGATCACACACCAGTTTGCTTCACAATATTAGAGGGAATTTAAAATGTAGCCAAGTACCAAAATTATCACCTCGTTATTAGACACTGAAACAGATTTATGAAACTTTTCTTTAATTATTGTATCTTGTACAGCTTCGTGTTATTTTTGGTTGGTTCCCGTAGAAAATTGTCACTTTGAACCACTTTCAAAATGTTTCTAAACATGTCGCTTCGGAGGAACTCGCCCATGTATTTCCACCATGGTTTAGAGGAATATCATCATATGCGCCAAATGAAGCCATCTTAAAGATATACTGTGTGCAGTTCGGTAATTACACATAATATAAGATAATATTGTTTGCCCTATTTTATTAAACATACTTAGGTGATATATAATGTGCTATAGGAGATGCGTATGTATAGCAGAACCCAAATTCTCCTAAAATGGGTGTTATTGTGATTTCTTGTCCCAAAACAGCCTGAGGTGCTGGAAGACCGATTTTCATCTGTACCTGAAACATATTTTTTTTTATAATCACAGTTAATATTCTAATTTAAAACGTATGTCACTCACAAACGTCTAACAAAACCAAGTACGGAAAATACAGATATTAATGTATTTGAAAATTTAAAAGTTTTTATGAGAATTGCATTTTGTCATTAAATTCAGTGTGTTCATATATTCAGTGACTTCACGAAAATTAACGAAAGATTTCACTATCTAATAGACTGCGTTAATAACGAAATATTTAGCTTCAATTCTGAACGTTAAGTAATGGTTCCGAAACAAAGAAACTTTGCCCCCATATAAAAAATACTACCAATATATTTTTATCATAAAAAAAATTTAAACACTAAAGAATAAGGGATAGTTTGCTTATTTTTAAAAAAAATTCAAATTTAATATTGAAGATGACCGACACATTTGAAAAGAAAATGACATTTTTAAAACGTTGTACATGACTTTTTTTCAAGAGCTGCTTTTTGAACAAATTTCATGGAAGCCATAAACTATTGTCACCTGGGACCGTAATTCGAATACAATCATTTACAACCACTCTTTGGTGCTAATTACTAGCAAAGAGCATACATATCAAGCGTCGCGCGCTCGAGGAAAGACCACCTTGCTGAGAGGAAAGGAATTAACTTCGCGTATAAAACTCTTTGCAACAGACTTTCAACCGCTTCCAAAGATAACCGGTAGAAATCGCCAGATCCCGGGAGCGCGAAGGTCTAGTGAGCATGGGCAACGCTCATTGGAGAGATTTACAACAAAATTAACTTCTTCCCGCTAACACACGACGGGATCACATTGTTTGGAAATCAGCAATGTCATGGCAGATCGCCTCGTTAGAATAATGTGGAAACTAAGTAATACGCGCGTATCGACTGCAGTGCAGTGAACGTGAATTACATCGTGAGGTTGGTGGCGATTCCGACACTCAGTGGCATTGCGATCTCCGGGAACCAACGTGTGTTCGACGCGGGAATCTCTTGCGCACAAGAGTTGCGCGATATGGACTGACAAGAGATAGAATCCCTTTCGTCCAGACAAAGGTAACACTGACAATTATCGCGACCGTATACAGCACTGCTATATCTCGCTCTCCAGCAGAGCAAGACCCTCGCCACTTTGCAAGCAAAAACATGCACTACATTTGCGGAACTAATGACCTTAGCAGTTGACGCGCTCGGAATCGCTAATAATTAGCGCTCATTATTTATTATTATTTTTATTATTATTTTTATTATTATTATTATTATTATTATTATTATTTTTATTATTTTTATTATTATTATTATTATTATTATTATTATTATTATTATTATTATTAATATTATTATTATTATTACTATTATTATAGATTGTAAAGAATCAATTTGAGAGGTATACGAAAAGTCGAGGAGCGCGAAGCTGCGTTTCAGGGCGAATGCCCCGAGGAGAGTGGTGGACGCCACCAGAGACTACGGTAGACACTTAAGATGGCGAGGTGGTGGAAGGTTGGGAAGGTTGTAATGTAAAATCGACAATTTAGATCTGACTCAAGAGCAGACAAGATAGAAAACAATATAATAGAATAAAAAGAGAATTGAAAACAAAGTAGTATGAGAAAGTATGTGACATTCTAATTGAAATGTAACGCCATTAATATTTAGTTCTCAGTGGAGTTTTATTTAATTTGACTGCATTGCCGAACACAAACGGCCTCTGATGTTTGTCGAAAGTTATTATGGTAGTAAATAAGCTGAAAGATGTTTGATTCGCTCATACGAATGAATGTTTTAAGTTGTATTCGTGTCCAAGGTGCGGGGCATTCCGATTCCCTCGTGTATTACATGTCTACTTCGATTGTTCTATAGTGGCCGATGACGTTAGGTAATAGCTACACCTCCTGCTATTTAAAACTAATTTTTTTAAATTTAATTCGCGAACGTCCTTCTCAACGGGGCTCGTGGCCTGAGAAGTGGGCTTACCACTGCTAAAATGATTCATATGGCAGGATAATGTGCTTACCACTGTGAGAAGATCTATTGAACAAAGCACGGGGTGTAACAATGACTTAATGTCATCGGCCACTATAGCAAAATCGAAGCATATACCCTAATCCTTCGATAATCTCTTGGTCCGACTGGAGCCTGCGTGTGAGATGCGAGCGCAATCTGCCTGTGAATGTGAATGAGGAACCATATCCAGAGACGCCGAACACCATGATGTGGCCACGAGTTCCATGCGCTTTACGGTAATGATGTAGGGTCGCGTCGAGTAGTCACATGCCATGTTTGACGTGCTCGAAGGTGCTCTTCACAGGGAATGTCCCCATTGATCATGGGGGACCATGTACCCCCCCCCACAAGTCTAAAGTTTTTGTTTGTTACCTTCCTTTATTTGGCAAAACTGATTTAAATATAATGTTATAATTATGTAATTATTTTTAAACAAATATTGTATAGCATCATATACACAAGAAAAATAATGTAAAATATAATAACAAATGTTTATTATGTACCAAAAATCTACGATGATCCAGAACGGTGGGCTGGATGCTTGTTGAACATAGGTTATCGTGGACAGCCCTGGTTGGTTTTTGTGCGTCCAAAGACTGTAGTGAAGGGGGGGAGGGGCAAATAAGTTAGCCCCGACTCAAACGAAAGGGTAATCAACAAGTGTATGACTGTTCGTGTAATTGTATGGGAACATTCCTTTCATTTGAAATTGGAGTGGAACGCGAATTGTTCCATTCAGTTATCTTGCTAGCAGTATATATAGGGATTGATAGCCCTCAGAGCGATGGTGTTACTATTTCTAGCCTCACAAAATGCCATCAATATATTTTCATGGTGATGTAGCAAGGTTTACCCCTATAAAAGGTGAAATTTTCTTGCGATTTCGCTCTCTTCAATGAATAATCCTAGAGCTATGTAACGAGCTACAAGACCGACATAAACAACTTGCCTGTTCTGCGATATCTTCCATCTCCGAAGTAATGTGGTCTAACCCATTTTCATTCTCAAATTCTTGAAATAAGTGTAGGTTGTCGTAAGAAATATTCCCCACAGCGGCAATGAATCTCTCATATAGTGCAGTCTTTTCTAGCTCGTCAATTGACATGTTCCTTTGAAAATAATTAAAATAAATGACATATATAATAAAATATATTAACACATTTTACAGCTTTACATTAGACATTTTCTAATGAATTTTACGTTTCAAAGATTTATTTTCAAGCTCACTTCTGGTCATTACAGATTACATAATCAAAATGAATTATCTAAAGCAATATTTTTTACTTTTCGTCATTTATAATAAATTTTGATTTGATTTACTTCATCAAACAACAAAAATTGTGTGACGTATGGCGGAGAAATAGTATGAACTGCGCACGTTTTCTTGAGTACCAAAATCTCTTCCCCGTCATTCTACTATACATAGTTTAATGTATAAAAGTACCAACAAAGCGAGGTCAGTAACATTTGAAAATTTCGAAATTAAATTTGTTTTTCCATATTTTTTGTTGACATAGCTAATCATCAGTAATAAGACATTTATTTTAGTAACATTGGAACTTACTTTCGTACAAATTCTTTTACGGCAGAGTTATTCACGCGATTTAAATAGAAGAATGTCAATGACGGAAATTGTACAATCCATTCCATATAATTCTTCTCTAGGGCCACCACCGTAGGATTGGTGTAATAGCGCTTCGCACTGTTCATGATCAGAGTCGCAGCGCAAGCTACTGCGGAGAGAAAGATGACAAGCCACACAAATCTGCAAATAATATTTCATCAGATCAAGAAATTGACACGTTCCAACGATCGTAATGTATCCTACACTGAATTCAGTAAACGAGCCTGTAAGCTCAATAAACAAGTGATGCTCTAACAGCACAAGCTTTTCCTCGTCATTTGTAACGGTGACATTTCTAAGGAGTCCTCCTTGATAGTAGTAAAGTAGTGGCTTTAGTACTTTTATGTTCATCGCAATACTCATACAAATTGCTGGAACAGCTTTAACATTCGCAGCATTTTCAAAATTGCAGATATTTTCAAAATTTTCTCAAAACGGCTGCAACTTTTTTCTTTAAAGTTTCTTGTAAAAATAGAGCAAAATACACAAAGGTGTCATTGGTCCGATTTTCAGGATTAACTCCAAATTATCGAAAATTTTGAAATTTTAAAATTTTTTGTGCATTTTCCTACATTACAAAATTGAAGATAGAGAGTTCTCCTTTAAAAAAAATGTTCTCCACAGAGTTTTCATTCATTTAGGGCATGTACTTTGAAATTTTAGTAGTTTTCGCTAAAATTAATGTAGTAGCAATATTAATGCTAGTAGAAATATTGTGTGCAATTTGAGCAATTTAAAAAAATAACAAAAACAAGATTTTCTCAAAAATGGCTCCGAACGTTTTCTTATACTTTTGTTATGGAAAGCGCTGAATATACATCATGATATGACAAACACCATGTTGCTCCATACTTTTGTTTTTTCAATAAAATGTACTTTTTGACTTGTCTCTCACACTATTATATTTATGCGTACATGTGCTTTAAATAATGTCAAATACGGTTTCTCAAAAATTCAACCGTTTTCTGTGAAAACTACCTCAAAATTCCACATTTTCAAAACGCTCAAAAGCAATTTTTTCAAAAAGTCTCAGATTTTTTTCTTCTAACTTTTCGAAGGGATAGTTATAAATTGCACTCTTCAATATGGGGTTAAGTTTTTCAAAAACTCAACTTTCTGGGAAAAAGAGCTTTAAATTACGAATTTTCAGAAGCGCTCAAACACCATTTTCTTAAAAAGGTTCCAAAGTTTTCAATGAAAATTTGCCATTTACGATGAGGTTTTACTTTTTTTTAATTTTGAAAATAATATTTCCGTTGTACTATTACTAAACCGAAAAATTGAGAAAATTTCAAAATATGTGGTTTGGCGGCAATAGATGGCAGCAGGGAAGAATATGTGGCAAGTTCGAATAGCTAGCCGAGACCAATGGAAATAGAAAACTAATTCCGGGAAGTCTGTGCTATTCTGTAGCACCACTACTTTCGGTATGAGGGACACCAAAAGTTGTATTTCCATTGAAATCTCGAAATCGATTTCCACAGCATTTAAATACTTTCCCTATACATCGTATATTACTATTATTACTATTATTACTATTATTACTATTATTACTATTATTACTATTATTACTATTATTACTATTATTACTATTACTACTATTACTACTATTACTACTATTACTACTATTACTACTATTACTATTACTATTATTACCCTACAACATCGCATAAACGACGAAGGCCTCTTGCAGGAATACAGTTGGTTGATATTTGTAAAATCACTAAAGTCAGTCATCAGAATCATGAAAACAACATAAAGCCAAACAAATAGTAGTAAAAAGAAACTCTTATAAAACAAACTATGAGACAACAAAAATATATGAACAAACCAAATAATATCTATAAGAAACACTAGTATATATAGTAGATTTAAGAAAGTATGTGACCAAAACAAATAGTAGCTATAAGAAACACTAGTTGCACTAGGTAGATATATGGGAAAATAAAAAGCAATAAAAGTTAATAAATAATACGATACTGATAGCGTTGGTAAACACATGCAAACAGGTCGAGAAATATTGGAAGCGGCCAACTGAAGGGTAGCGACCTTTATTTCCTCTTTCTTTCAAATAGGTTTTAAATAATTTCTAAAAGATTAATTTGTAAACGTATAACAGGAGTTGCAATGTAAGAAATCAACAAAGAAATATGAAATACCATAATGCACATTCTAACTTCCGTAGCATCCAACTGCCTCAAACCTGTCTGCACTTCTAAAATTACGATCACGAAGTGCAGAATTTTCGGACCAAGCGACTATTTGACGCCTAATTACTAAAATAATACTCATTTTCGAAAAATTCGATTTCACTTTATTTGAAGATGTTTTTGATGAACACATTTCGTTAAGAAAAAATTGTAGCTTCATAATTGTAGTTGTAGAAACACGCGGAAAAAATTGAATTTTCGAAAAATTGTGATTTCCAACCAACATAAGACCTGCCCAATTTCTTAAACGACCTTCAGACTATTTAACAAAATTTAATTAAAATCAACAAAGCTGTTTGAAAATTTTGAAATTGTCTTTGGGGCTTCATGTAAATTAACCCCCTAAATTAAAATATCGGTTTTAAATTGAAGAGCCCGCGACATCAGCCAGATCGATTGGCGAATATCAATTTTGGAGAAAATCGGCTTAACGGTTAAGAAGCTAGCATTGTTGCTAGCAGACGATTTGCCGTCAATCGATTTGTCGATATCAAGGATCCATAAAACATATTCTGGCTGCACCATATGTTAGAGCATTTTTTTCTTTCTTTAACAGCTGTATTTATCGACTTTTTCATTGCCATGGCCGCGTAAAAAAAGTTTTGGGGGCAAAAATCCGTCGTTTTTTCGCGCAGAATTACATAACTTTCTTCTGAAGAAGTACCTTCTTTACGCCGAGAAAGTAATGAAGCGGGGAATGATAATAATAAAAATAAGAGATCATGCAGCTTAAATAATACTTTCCTTTCGATTGGATGTCGGCCTTCCGAAAGAATGTGGGTCACTCCATGGAAACTTGTCTCTCTGCCAAATTCCTTAACATATAAGCGGACCGCTTCCACGAAAGGTTTTCTTCTCAAACGAGTGATTTGTCTCAACGGCTTGCAACATAAGTAGTGTGCTTTGTGGAACATTCTTCACTCTGGATGCTTCTAAACAAAGTGAGCTGCGCGCTGAACTTTCGTGATATAAACAATTTTGCTTGGGTTGCGTGAGCCAATTGACTTTCAACGTTATCTTAACTTCTGTTTGTTTGGAATCTAGTAACTACAACCAGGAAGTTCAGGCAATTATTTCACATAAAATAGGCAGACAAAAGGGCACTTAATTTTACTAAAATAGATATGCAAAATATGCATTTATTCTGGCTAAAGTAAAACAAGGGGTCAAAAAACACAATCAATGAAAAATCACCATTTAAAAAGTAATTATTGTAAAAAAATTATTAGTAAAAATTAAATTGATTCTCATTTTTATTCTAATAGTAAATTTCACATTAGCACTTAAAGGAAGGAAACTATATTTCCTTTTAAATCTTGATTATCATCCGGTATGACGAATACGAATTTATTTTCTTTGCAATGATGTTTCTATGAAATTCTATTGTGGAATCCCTTTTGAAGCTTGAAACGGTCTCAGTGAACATGAAATTATGGATTTCGTTTTTCGCAGTTGTGTAATCGCCAGAAGGGAAGAGAGAACAAGAAGGAACTTAGAAGGGTTATTGTGTACAGACAAATCTGTCATCGAATGGGATCCGAGACCATACAAACACGTGAGCAAACAAGACTCAAGACGTCACCATCAATGAAAAATATTAAAAATCTTAATCCCCCTTTTTCTTTTAGATGTCGAAGTCTCCCGTATCATCTTCATTTCCCTTTTAACACTCCTGATACTGGAGAATTCGCGTCAACAGAAAGACAATACACGCCCGTGCCTCCATGTTGCCCACGTTCACAGGTATATTTCCATAGAGATTGCCAGGAGGGAAAAAAAGGACAATAATGAAGAAAAGGAATAAAAATGCACAAATGAGGCAAAATGCCAAAACTTGGCATTGAAATGACAATCTAATAAAACAACTACAGAAGTACAATGAAATGCCATTGTTAAAATCAACAACCACCGACCGCATCAATAATAGAAAGGCATTTCGAGAAACGTCCGAGATTTACTGATAACGATAGACACCAATTATTTGATACACGTCTAACTAGTGAAAATAGTCAAAAATAGCGTACAAAAGGTTAATTTCCGATTTTAATTAAAGCCTCCTTTTCCTTTAAATGACATTTTAAATTGGTTCCGATTTTGTTATCGCTTCGGCAGAAAAACACTTTTTGCTGGGTTTTTGTATCGAAAAATTGGAAAATCGTATTGCTTAATTTATTTAAAAAATTCTCTAACTTATGGTGTAGCTATAATCCCTACATTAAGGGTCTTGATACCGAAAAATCGATTGACGGTATAACGTCTGTCTATGAACAAGGCTAGCAGCTAAACCATTCAGCCGATTTTCTCAAAAAATTGATATTCCCCAATCAATCTGGCTGACCACGGTTCCTTAAAGTTGAAACCGATATTTTAATTTTTGGGTTACTTTGTATGAAGTCCCAGCGACCTTTTCAAAATGATATTGATTAAATTTTGTTGTTCGGTAATCTGAAGGTGCAAGTCCCGTTTTTCATTTAAAACAATGATTTTTCAAAAATTGAAACAATTTCGAACATTTTGCAAAATGAACTGTACCATATTCAATAGTAAAATTAGCGCTCTTGGTTGGAAAAGTTTGAAGCAAAAATTTGAAGCCGTTTTTGAGAAATGGAGTTTGAGCGTTTCTAAAATGCTGAATTTTGAGCTCATTTTCACAGAAATCTGTTGACCTTTGGAGAAACTTTAACGAACATTATTGAAGCACATGCACGTATAAATATATTAATGTGAAAAAATAGCCAATAATGTAAAAAACGGCGAAATTTCGACAGAAAAGCTCTTCTTACAGGGCCCTGGTAACGAAAACGAGCAAATAGTTCAATGCTAAAGTCATCCTTCGATATAGAAGAAATCAGATTTCGGGCAGTATCACAGAGTTAAATCATTTTTGAAGCGAAGTCAGAAAAATATGAACCTAAAAAAAATCGAACATTTTTACAAAATCATCACCTGATGACGTGTATTTATTAATGAAAGTAAGTAATGTAATATTTCTTTCTTACGAAATGTGCAATTTGTAGAGTATGGATTCACATATATGGTGCTTTTAGGTGACTGATTATTAATGTTGCAGGTGCATGCAGGAGAAATTAACTCTATAACAAGAGACCAAAGATGTTGAGAACGAAGATTCTGCTCTAATAATTTCGCTTCGAAATACTAAAACTAGCATTCGAATAATGTGCACTGTGAGCGTGGAATGTCAAGTAATTAAACCTGAACATCTTTGTCCAAAGTATGTTTCTATGCGACCAGAACACATGCCTCACGACACGTTTCATGTATTATAAAAATAATAAACGCCCTATCCAATCTGTTGGCATTCATAGTTTTGGTAAAATGCCTTCCACAGTTGCACAGTTTCTAAAATTACGTAATGCAAGTCAGTACGTTGAACTGGATATCTGAAAGATTCGATGGAAAATAAAAACAAAGTAACTAGGATGATCTTGCAAAACAAAAATTGTCCTGCAGTTAGAGTTGAGACCATCTCAATTTCTGTTGAAACTCCGAGCACGAGACGCAATGCACGGAAGACGTGATCGTTCTAGGTATAATTTTTCAGAATATATTAAATTGTGATTTAATATAAATTTTAACAATAAATAAGTTAAAAACATTCTGTATTCGAAAAATAAAAGTATTTGCCAATGTGTCGAACAGTCATTAGTACAGTGTCTTGTTTACTTTACGTTGCCATAATAATCGTCCTCTAAAATTCGTTCTTTTGGCCTAGACCGTGAAAGTTTACGTTCGGGGCGTTTAACGCTCTGGCTAATACCGGTTTTCAAGTGACGATGCAAGTGGCGAAAAATGTAAATTTGGAGGGTACTTAACCGTAGTCGATCTAAGGAACATATTTCCTTAACGTTTTATTTGCCTGTGCTTTATTACAGGTGGCGTCAATATATAAAAAGGCGGTAATAAATGAAGTTAATATTACAAATCGTGTAAGATAAGTGATTAATTACTTTATAGTATTACAGGTTTTTATCAACTGTGTATGATGCACTAAGCTAACCGATAAAAAAAGTTGTAATCTGAATACAGATAGAAATAAGCGTTTTGAAAAAGAATTGTTATTATTGTCAGGCGAATTCATATAGTTTTGACAAAGCTACGCTCACTAACGGCTCTTCAATATTCTCTCATATATTGGTTTTTTGATATTGGATAATTGTATGTGCAAGTGCGGTAAAACATTAGTGCTTTTTTTCAACGATTTTACGTTTTCATTGGATTTTTTGGTGCTTAGTTAAAAACATTTTAGTCCCTTTTCAAGCGCCTAAAAAGTGAGATTTTATTACATTAACATCAGATGTCTAGTTATAAGTTAATAATAATAATAATAATAATAATAATAATAATAATAATAATAGTCTTTATTAATGGCGAGGCTCAGGCCATAGGGCCTGCTCTTTCGCCTTACCACTGAATTTACATACATTTACAGTAGTAACATTTTAAGAGGGGAGGACAAGCTGTACATTTACGTCTGCGAGAACAAACCTAGGGACCATCCCGGCATACGCCTTAAGCGATTGAGTAAACCCAGAAAAACCTGAATCAGGATGGCGGCTTAGGGCCAAACATTCATAGAACTGAGTATGTTATACTGAGTAGTGAAAGGGAAGTTTCGTGAAAGAGAAAAGAAAAGACGTACAGGGGAAGGGGTCAAAAAGTATAAATGATAAAGTTTGTGAGGGAGAGGGAATAGAAAAAAAGCGAAGAAAAGGACGAAGAAGAAGTAGGCGAAAAAGTGAAGTTATTTGAGGAACGTTACAGAAAGCTACGTTTAGTTTACAGTAGCACTTTACAAAAATATACAATAATTTTTACACCAGAGAAGAACAATACACTATAAGCTAATAACAGTAATTTTAAACACAATACTGGCAGTATTAAAGAACAATACAAAGAGTTCGGGTATCTTAACATCAAATTTGTTTATGCCAATATAGTGTAGTGAATATCCTGATGATGGTACAAAGATAGCTACAAGTATATTTTATCTGGAACGTCACTAATACTTTTGTATATTTTAATAACAATTTCATTAGGGTACATAAGTTATTGTTCGAAGTCAAATTAAATACGATTTCTCAATTTAATACAATATCATATGTACACTGAGTGCGTGTGTTGTTTCATCTTCTGACACAATGTTCGATGTAAAATTGTAGTTATTCTCTCACCCCCAACTGTTGACGTAGGAAATTGATGGGAGTTTCTACGTTTACCTCACGGTTATAACTTCTGGATGTAGTGGCTATTTTCTCAATCTTGATTCATTTTGTGATTCGCTATGTATTATCTTACCAGCAGCAAGATGCGGCTTTGTCTGCGGAGGTGCAAAAATAAAAAATGATGGTTGTCGGAATGGGTTTTAGGTCCTTTTCCTTTTTACTTCAGAGTTGGCAGTGTGAATATCTCCGAGTATGGTTTTGAACGATAGTACATTTTCTGGGAATTCACATTTTCACATTTCGACCCCGTATGAGATCAGCATTTCAGATCTAATTGCCCGAGGGTCATACTAGGAATAAGGATGTATATGCAAGAAACTGTCCGTCTTTGAAGGACAGTTATTGTGGCATTTTTGAGTGCAACTGAGCAGCACGCCCAGCCAGGAGTTGACATGCAAACTTCTGACATGCAATATTGAATGGCATGACTGCCTATTTGCGTGAGCACTTAGATGATCAGCGATAACTGTGTATTGTCATTGATCGCAATTTTTAGGAAACATTTAACATTATTGATCTTCGCTGGTCAATATGTACGATTATCAGAAGGTTATAAAAAATCAATTATCTTTTCGGATTCATATTCGATTTATTTCACTTTAAGAACAACAAATGCTATGGTGTTTGGCACATGACATTTGTTTGCCGCATGGAAGGCTTACCGAAATTCGGGGTGGCGGCCCCGCCACACTTGGGAGAGAATAAAGCTGGGATCACGAAGCAGGAAAATCGTATTGTCGCGCCGAGTCCTAGCACTTTTTACGTTCTCGCATACTACTTACGTAGTATAGAGAAAAAACATTAATGCCCTAACGGAAGAGGGCGATTTTTCAAAAGAAAAATATTTTCAAAATTTTCTGAAAAATTACTTCTCTTTTCCTCGAACGGGACAGTGCACGATTGAAAAAATGGCACAGATCTAATTTTCATTGAAGTTTCTGACCTTTCAAATATTCAGAAAAGTCCCAAAAGTTTCGGCAAGTTTCTGCAACTACGTAACTGAAGAACGTAATTACATAACTTACAATTAGCATTGGTTTTATTTCAATGTGATAGGTGTCGTGTCATTATCATGTCTCAATAATTAATTTACCTTTTAGCATTTGCAAATACTCGAAAACATTTTGCAATATGCATATAACATATGATATGTGATAAAACGCCCAAATAAGTTATATTTTTCTGTAATGTTCTTAAAAGATCTAAAAATATTGTTAATCCATTTACCTGGTTGGGAACAATCGAAAGATCAGTTTATTACATCTTTAGAGACCTTAAAACACCTCCCAAACCGCAAACTTCTCCACTGAAGCACATTTTTTAAAATTATTTTAGAATGATTTCGTACGAATCGAGAAATGCTGTCTACCGCACAAGGAGACCAAGACGCATTGGATGACATCTTATCTGCCTCGATTGCCAGACCGGAAGGGCTTTACCCGTGAGTGAAGGGCGGACGCAGGTTACTCTGTTGTTTTATAAGGGTTTTTATAAATACGTAGAAATGCGTATTGAAGAATGAATAGTTCAGAAGTGGTCCCTTTTCCATTCCACAAAACAAGTAACATTTTTTCGAAGCGTACTATCAGACTTTTTGCAAGCGAGATGTCCGATTCCCAGATTCCTGGAATTTCCACTCGGGGGCGTCAGCATTATGGCTCAAATTCTTTACCACACCCAGAGGAAACCTACAAGCGCTTTTCAAAATGTTGATCTCCAAGACCTTCACGTAGGTAAACTATACAAGAGTGGAATTTGTTGCGATGTAGACCACGAATCGCATAGGATTGTCTTACACCTATATCTTTGGAAATACGTTGTGAACCAGTGAGTGGATGAAGTAATGTGGGTGCAAGTAACGCGATTTCACATACCTCATTCTCTTTCTGTTCTTATATTTGAAAGCGCCTGTCAAAAGACTGGAGCACACAGTTACAAAAGTCTAGTGAGGTGGAGGACAACGATCTGTATATTGGTCGCGATACCTCACAGCAACTCTCTAACTATTCTAACTTTGGCTTTCTCCAAACACTAGGATCATGCTCAAGATTTCTTTATTGGGAAACGTTAGTCTTAGAAAATAACCTAAATGGAGAAACCCGACATTTTATGACCTGTAAAACTACAAAAACAACTCAATGTGGACTCGTGCTAACATAGCTCAATTCTAACATTTAATATATTTTACAATAGGTTTAAGTATAAATATTCGTGCAGAAATAATGTTTTTAAGGAATTATGAATTATTATTAAAAATACGGTAATACGGATGAAAATAGTGTTGAAAGCTGCATCAGTGTTGACTGTTTGTTCTGTTGCGCATGTTCTAGAACATGTGAAACACGTGGAAGAACTGTCCTCAATGGTTGCCATCCTCTTAGAAGAAAATTATGGCGAAATTGTCTCTAGGCCCTGAGATTTAATCAACGCGATCTACCCAGATCTATTTAGGTGGCGTTGGTTTAATTCTCCCTGTATCCACTAACATCGCAGCGCTAAAACACGTTTTTGTAAATTTCTTAAAATGTTCTCGTCGGACCCGAACACAAATTCTCAGTTCCCCATCAGAAGATCGAAACGCATCGAATGACACCTCATATGTCTTCATTGATCCACAGGAAGTGGTCTATCCGTGAGTGACAGATACGCGCACACGGTTACTGAAATACTGTATAGTGATTGGACTTCCGGGAGGCCTAGTCCACCCCAGCTACCATCCCCAGCCGTTTGCCAATGGGAATCAATACGGTGTGGGCCGCGCTGTAACTCATGATTTGCGATTATACCATGTGAGTGCAAGCGTGGGCTTCGCTGTTTTGTAAACGTAAATTTAAATGTTTTGTAAATGTAAATTTAACAGTTTATATCCTTGTGTTTTATTCTGTTTGCTCCTGACTGAATTAAGTGTTTGTTAACTGTGAGTACGTGGGTCACATATGGAACCCACTCTTCCAACCCTCTCAATGCAGCACCTATGATGGTTTTCGACAAGGCGTAATGTTTTTGAAATGGACGAGCTGATTACCCGACATTGCTCAGATGTTCGTATCACAATGACTAGATCATCCCCACTCACTCCGTCAGCCCCTCCTGCTTCGCAGGCCCCGCGAGCGGCGCACGCCCCACAGCGAACCTCCCGCCCCAACGCGGGTCGCGTCGACACGTTTTGGTCTAACCTAATTTGTGGTCATATTTCAATACCCTTGTGAGTATTAATGTGAAAGTGTTAAACATATTTTCCGTTTGGTTTAATAATGATTTTATAAAAATACATGTAACAAGTTGGTTGAATCAAACCCTCATAGGCTTGAGTTTATTAATAAATGTCCAAGGAGGACATGCTAAATGTTATGATGTTATGTGTACTCTTTTCTTCTCTTATTTGACGAATACATATATTTTATGTGTATTGCTCTGTTTTCACATTAATGTGAACACACATGTAGAACAGTGATTTTTTCTCGCCTACTCAAAAGTGCGCGCGAACACACACACACATTTTTAAATATAATGTGAAATAATTTTGTGTATCTTCATTTATATTATGTACAATACATATTTCACTTCATTACAAATATTATTTTTCATGTGCTGTAAATAAACATTAATAAAACATTAAATGGCAAGTTACAATTATTTCTTCCTTCCATGAGTTTACTTAAATAATTAAAGATTAACATTTCAATATTCGTTCAAAAATATTTGCTTTCAAGTGTTTGAAACTTACATTAAAAGCAATTTGCAAAGGGTGAAATGTTTGTAAGGTTTGCTCTCTGTAATTACAGTTAAATATAATTACATATCATCTTAATCCGTACAATAAATTATGGCATAATGAATTAATTTTCTGACTAACACTCAAAACTAAATTAATGAAGACCTATTTGCCTCTTAGTTATCCTTTTCGAATTCGACAACATACTTCGCGATTTCGCATTATTTTCATCTGTGTTTTTTTATTTCATTTATCTATTGGGGTTTGCGGTCCCAACATCTGAGGCTATTGGGGCCAAAATGTTTTCTAGACTTCAGATACGACAGCCATCATGATGTGAATGAGGAATGACAATTAGCGAAATGAGAAACTTGGGTGTAGAATAATCCAAAGAAAACATTATTCTAGAGGTCACTGCAGTGTCTCTGACCAGGAGGTTCGAGGATTTGAATCCCAATGGTGGCAGTATTTTCGACTTTAGCTTGCCAGCCAGGTCGAATTCAGCAGCGGTTTGGAGGAGAATTCTGGCGGTCGACTGCTCTGCTCGGTAGTTTTCAGTGGTTTCTCCGATCTACACCAGGCGAACGCAGAAGTTCGCTACCAAACGGTCCATAGACCGCGCGCGATCTTTCCTTCCTTTTCCTTGCGCTTTCCTCCTCCCTTCCTTATACCCACTTACTCTAGCATGCACTACACTAACATCCATGCCGGGTGGTCGGTCGGGAGCTGAGAGCTTGCCTCGGTTGGCGCGGTGCCGCGCTGGTGGGAGGCAACTTGTTGGGGATAATCTCCGCAAGCCGGCGTAGATCAGCCCCGGCTCTTCTCATCCTGCGGGGATGATCCACACCGCAATAAAGCATGTACGATACATACGGGATTGCCTTAAACGTCGACGCGCCAGGAATCACCAATCAATCAACACGTTTTGTCCACTAGATATTATACATGTGTCGGCCGGGGATGAAATCCGAGCTCCACCTGTCACATGGATTCGCGCTTGATGTTAGGTCACGAGCGCCCCCTAAATGATATAGTTTTAGGTGATTGTATAAGTAAAAAGTTATAAATTCGACAAAAATATATTTAAATGTTTTATTAAAACTGAAGTTTATTTTACATTTATACTTATGAAAAACGTCGACGATTGGTAAAAATTAATAGTAGTAACTACTTCAAAATGTATTCCAATTACAATAGTTGCATCTTTTAATTCGTTAACCACTCTTCAAACTATCAGAAAAAAATCCAGAATTGAATTACAATTTTAAAATGATAAAACTAACAAATCATCCCAAACGTCAACTCAGAAGATCCTGAAATCAGCTTTTAGAACCGGTGTCTCTCGGGCAACAGTTTTTCCTTTTGCACAAATGTGCACGTATAGGCGCGACCAGCACGGCTCCCGAGCATCACACGACGAATTCGCACACTGGGTGGGGAATTGAAATTCTTGACCGACCACGTCTGGCAGTCAACGCGCGTGTCGTGACAGAGGTGTTCTTACCCAGAAGTGGAAAGAAATAGTTTGGTCAATTCAACACCAGCACGCCTGGGGTAAGCAAAAATGAGAAGTTAATGGTTTTTCAGAATAAAATTATAATGAACAGTATGTTGCATGGTCAAAAATATTGCACCCACTGCACATTTTACTGCGGTCTTTGCGGTCGTCCTCTGCTCTACCCAGCTCTGACATCTTCGCTGGGAAGAGAGCTGCTCGCGCCTCTACTTCGAGCCGCAGCAGATAATGTCGGCTAGCTGGGGATGGATGAAGGTTTCCCCCTTCCACTGCTTCAAGGTCAGGCCTCGCCTGGCTCGCCCTGCCTGCGAATGTGATTACTCAGAAGCCAGAGCTATCAAGGCAAAATTATTTTCAATGACATCTTTTGTTAGTATAAATTACCGTACAGGTTTTTTGTTATTGTTGCGAAGGTCGCATCAACTACTAGGTCATTAGCGACCACTATTGCGTGTAACGGTATGGTAACTATGAGGATGACACGATATGATGGTGGGAGTAAAAGGACGAACACAACCACAACCATTCCCGACGCGGGACTCGAACTTCGATCCTTCGGTCCGAGATCTCGGCCATCCGGAGCGGCACCACACAGTTTGTCGAGAAGTTTAGAACTTATAAAATGATTAGATGGAACATATTTTCTCTCGCCCTAATGAGAGTGCACCAGAATGTTCAGAGATTTTATTAATTTTTCTGAGGAATAATGTTCCGACTTGTGAACAGACACCTAGAATCCACGAATTTTTTAATAGCATAGGTCATTTTTCTTAGGGAATCAATATGCAGGGCAGGGCAGTGCTTGACGCAAAGGCAATCCATTGAAGTGTTAGTGAATTGCCGGTTTGCTCATAATTTCGATAGTATTTGTAGGACTTAGCAGTGAAGTAATGAGTGATTCTTCTAATCTAACGGGTATTCAGGAAAAATTGTGTGAAGCATGTCTTCCAGCGACTGTATAGATGAGATTTCGAGGAGACCATTTTCAACGGGGCAGTTTTACGAGGAATTGAAAGGTAGGCCACCGCTGGCATCTGGGGTATAAAAAGTAATCCCCGCGCGCCCCTGGATTCAAGTAAGCAGACGTGGATTATACTATAGCTCATACACACTCCACTTACTGCCTCCCGTTATACACTTATCCACTCCAATTCGCTTACGCCTATTTTTTTCTAAATAAAATAGAAAACGTCACAAAGAAACAACTCTTGAGGTTTTGATAGCACCATTCCTCTGACATGGCTTCGCGTCATGCATGCCACTGACACGCAGCGTTCTGTCGCTCGTCTTTTCTGTCACCGGCAACACACTTCACTTCAGTTACAGTTTTCTCTATGCTACGCCATATAAGCAATTAGATAAAACTGCCCAAACAAGTATACAGTTTGCTGTTGCATTGAAGACGTTTAGAATATCACTACACCCAATCAACTTGACACTCGATTTACGAATCAGATCAATACAATATACCTTCCAAACCACCGAACACGTTTATTCCAATTCTTCTAACGTTGTTAGCAGTTTTATATTTTTCTTAGTGCATCCTTATTATTCCAACAATAAAGAAAAGACGATTGTATTTACGAAGAACGTAAGCTCCCCAGACCTTTTTATAGCTACGATCTTGCTTCACACGATTGATTATCACGCTATCAGCAAACTCAGACCCAAATCGTAGATCTCCCTTTAAAACTCCTTGCTTAGCGTGTTGTGAATTCCTTGCAGGAACCTCAGTAGAAGGGTTCCTTGAGATTAGGATGCAGCGACTGAAACCACTGCTCCCGCCGAAGTCGACGTTTCTGCCTGTCGCCACCCTTAGACCCGCGTGAATGACAGAACACCACACACACCAGTCGTAGAGTGAAGAAATACACCAGCTCGAAAACGCTTAGTAAACTGCAGCCTAAAAAGAAACCGGCTGTTCCTCCATACGACACTGAAATTAGAATGAAACCATTAAAGACAGATAAACAAATATTGTATTTTCATTACTAATTACTGATAAATATATCGGGATCATATTCAGTACCTAAAAGATCTTCTATTCCAAATAATACTCGTTTTATATAACGAGCTGTGCTGAATTCTTTCATTCCATAAGTAATCATAACATTAAGTCCCGCTCTGAAAAGTTAACATAAAAATACACAAATGCCCGAAACAAATTACCATTTTTAAAGTGTACAATGTGCACGTACTATTTCTAGAAACTTACGGAGCAACATCTGCAGTTCTTACTTCGTACTCAATGTGTTCACATGGCTGAATACATCTACAAGATTCTTTCTTCTCGACTCCCCCTTCTTCTTTGTAAAGAGTTTGAAGATGTTTGACATGTCGTGATAGGCAGGCCAGACCTTTCGCGTTGCAAACTTTCTTATTTCCTCCTGTAGATTAACGGATAATTTAGTTTAGTTTACTTAAATAATAAAATGATTGGATTGGTAATATCACACTGACTATTCAACTTACACTTGCACACACACATTGACAAAAGGTGGGAAGACAAAAACTCACAGATTCACTCCCTCCAAGATTGGCAACGTCAATATTGATGTTAGTAAAGCTAAAAACGGTTCTGCCCGACGTCACCTATTCTTTCTGCAGACGTGTTCATCAGTAACGACAATGGTTGTCTATGATTTATGTCACCTTTTTAATCAACTTCTGTTGAATTTCAAATCGTAGGCTTCCGCGGACAGGGTCATGTGCATGATCTTGGCTGTCCGGGCGACGCCGCGTCGAAAGCTGTGTTGCCGACGTTTCGACCATCTTGTCGTGGTTTTCCTCAGGGCTGATATGCCAAGCCAGCCCTGAGGAAGACCACGACAGCATACCAGCCCTGAGGAAGACCACGACAAGGTCGAAACGTCGGCAACACAGCTTTCGACGCGGCGTCACCCGGACAGCCAAGATCATGCATTCTGTTGAATTTCTCATCCCTTAAGTCTTCACCAAACAAAACGCGGGAAACTCGATAAACAAAGATATAACCTTGCTAAGTGGGTATGTTCTAAAGCAGAGTTTCTGAGATAATTATTTAAAGTTCCTCTTTTCGAACAATTTTTTTCGGATTTTAAAAATTTTAATACATTTTAACTGTTAGTATGAGACGTTTACATTTTTTTAACATTATTGCACTGTTTTCTATGTTCTGTCTTGGAACCGATAGATGCAAAGTTGGTAACACAAAATCCTGAAATTACACAGACAGAAGGGCAATTTCCAATAATCTTTGTAACTACTCATGTAAGTTTGTATTGAAAACAAACAAAAAACATAGGTTCACTCAGGTATATATACAAAGAGCTAGAGTCAAGAGACAGACAGACGCAGATGGAGTCATACACACACACACACACACACACACACACACACACACACACACACACACACTTTTCCCCTTAACTGCCAACGACCGTGTCCCTTTCATCCCATGATGTAATCAGCTCAATAAAGTCACTTGGTCTTCCAGCATATGTAGTTTCTTTCACTTCCAACCACTCCTATGTGCATCACTTGTTTTGCTAGGCAGTGTGCATTAATTTTCCTTTTTTAAATCGTAAATTCTCTAATTGCATTTTCCTTAAAATGTAAAATTATGTTTTATCAAACCCATGTTAAATGAAACTTCATTGCATGTAATTTCTGTATTGAAAATAGAGAGTGAGGAAAGACAACTGAATGCCTTTCTGACAGTAATATTCCGATGTTTTTTCCATGCTATAACCGGATCCATTAATTAGAGAAAAAGTTCAAATACATATAATGAAGGTACTGTTATTCTATTTCATTTCACTTACAATCAACATCAAGGAAAAATGAAAAGTTTTTGAGTTACATAGAGATAAAGTGGGATAATTCCCATTTCACATGGTTATAACAGCAAATTTTGCAGTGCTCTCGCAGATGAATCTTTTATTGAAAGAAAACACTTTAGACTTTAAATGTAGGTAATTTTATTAACGCATTTTATACAGGATCATTTGAGAAGTGAATTATTATCGAGATATTTCTGAAGAAATTGAAAAAAGTATGGATTTTTATACATTTTTGCTTAAGAAACTATAATCTCAGTCAAAATTGTACTTGGCAAGCCTCAATTGTGTCAAAAAGAAAAAAATATCAAAATCATACCAAACATCCGCATTTTTCTACCATTTGCAGACTAAAAAGTAAAAATAATTCCAGAGAGTTGTTCCCAATAATAAAACAATATTAATTGTACACTATTTTATTTATATAAAAGTGATAATTTTCCTCTCTACAATAATTGGTGAAGAAAAATCCCGTGCAACGTCAAACACTTTCTGCTACATATTTTTTAAAAGGTATAGTACATTTTTTTATAAAAATAAATTAAAAATATACTACTTTCAGCAAAAAATTGAAACTTCTGCCCCAAAACCAAGTCTAATGCTAGACAAGGTTTTTGCTTCTCTTCGAATTGACAAGCGAGACTGGTTTCTGAAATAAATGGTTCAGTTATTATTAAATAATAAGGAAAAACTCACCAAGAGAATTATAAAAGAACGGTGCACATCCACACAGACTTATTGCTAGCCGCCGCCGACACTTCATGAGGCATATATTGAAACTACTAAATGGCAAATTGCCACTAGGTTCTGTTTGAAGGAAACAATGCCGTTGTGACAGTTTCAGTTTGTACACTTCAACGTCTGAAATTATTTGTGAAGCCATATAAAAGATCAGGTTGGCCCCATTGAATCCGTATTCGAACTTGTCAGATGCCTGCTGCACTTCATAAGGAGAATGTACTGAATACTGGGAACAAAAATTATCACAGAAAGAAGACTCAGAATTTACGCCATATACGATATGCAATGCACGAAACATTCCACATATTTGAGGTTGTTTGGACCCATATACAAACGGAATAATTGCATAAAACTTACAACTAGATTTTATTTCATGCGTGCCTTGCAAGCACAAACACTGCCCGATTTGTTCTTACAGATAACGGCATCCAAATCTCGCTCCCTATCGCCGCGTGGGCGGGATATGTGATGTCACGCGTGGGCGCTTTGCGAGCGTCGTAACATCACGCCAACTCTCAGTAAATCTATCTTGGTCTACGCGCAATGTTTGCACCTGTTTCTAACAGTCCAAATCTTCGAAATTGAAAACTCGCACTTGGCCTGTTCGATCTCCTTCCCACCCAGCGCCTCGGGCACAGGGAGTCTTGAGTTCCGTTGCAGAAAATTCCGTTTAGTTTCGAACGCCATGCGAGTTACACGCGTGTGTTGCCTCTGGAAGTCCGTGAGGAGGCTCACGGCATGTTTCCCAGTAAAAATAATTTCTGTGTCTCCGGCGAACATTGTAATTTGTTTTGATGTCTCACTACGAGCATCACTTTTCTATCTGTAATATAAAATGAATCGCAAAATGTGTTGGTAAGCGCATAACTCAACAACGCCCGGATCAATTTGGCCAATTTTTTATTTTAAATGTTCGTTGAAGTTCAAGGATGGTTTTTACGTCGAGAAAAATTCAAATAATGGCCGGAAAAAAACTGCCCTTTTTTTCCTTCACAAACGTTTTCTAACTAAAACGTAAATACAATTTGAACCCGAAATGCTACAAACCAAGCTAATTACCGATCTAATCATGCTGCACAAGAACGTGACGACCGAAATGAACGTAGAAGAATTCGGATATCACAAACCCGTGAAGCGCGAGCGCTACATTCAACTAATAATCGCGCAAGTTTGAATCGAGCTGCTTTCAGTTACGATGTGTCAATTGACTACAGTAACTTCCAATGTGTTATTGGTTCTATGAACTCCGTTTGCTCATATTGTAAGGCATTGAAATATAAAAATGAAGCTAATGGATTGTGTTGCGCAAATGGTAATGTGAAGTTTACACCATTGGAACCACCACCAGAGCCATTGTTCCCCTTGGTTTTAGAAATAGGAACAGATTCCATACACGTTTTGACAAATATCCAACAATATAACAATGACATCATTAGGGTCAACAAATGTAGTTCAGGAAAATTTTATGCCAATTTTCAAGGTATGTATTAGAGCAGTTAATCACCCACCAGAGGGACACACCACCAAACAAACAGGGACAGAATATGCCGGTGTTCGAGGGTTTTGGGCAAATGAAAAAAAACCAAATCTGGAAACAATAACTTTCTTCTAACAACTCATTGGTATTGGGTAATGGCAAATTTTCCCTATAGACCTGGTTGGAACAGGTTTTGCATTAACTTTTCCTCAAAGTTTTTTTTTTTTGTCAGTTTAACTCGATTAAAAGATGAAAACTTTTATTCCAGAAAGGGCTCGTTTCCCCAGATTGATTATTTTCTCAAATTATAACAACGAAACACATGTTTGGTTGAGCTTAACGAGCTATTTGCCATCTGCAAACAAAACATAGCTATGTCAATGAAATTAACAATTATACATAATTCACGACACACACATTCACAGGCGGAATCGAGGAATATACTACAACCCTCTGTTTGAATTTGGGCTTACTCACCAGATATTAGTTGAAACTATCCCACAGAAATAAATAATATATGGGACTTTGCCAGGATTGCAAACCTCAACAATCCTTCATTAAAGGACGTTGCGAAATAGGTAGTTATATATTTTGCGAAATATCACCAACCATGTCTTTGGGCAACGGGCAACAAACTGTTAGCGATAAAAAATTACTACACCGTGATAGAAGCAACTATACTGAAAGGAAGTATAAGGAAAGCGTTCTCGAACGGCGCATCCAATGATTTCGACTGGATGTGCCGTTTAACTTTAATCGACTAAGTTTTCCCAGTTTCGGCTTGCTTTTGCTATGACATAACAAGTCCGAGGGGGCAAATTCATTAAGTTTTGTGGTATTAATCTGGAAAAGCCATGTTTCTCACAACCGGTCAATTCTATGTTGGCCCTGTTCCCGTGTGTGGAAAATCATCAGATCTGTTTTTTCTATGTGCAGGGGTAATCTAACAAAAAACATCGTATATCACAAAGCACTAAATTAAATTAATTGATTTTTGTTAATAATTAATGATTCACATGATTAACAATAAGCGATTACTTACTTTAATATGCTTATATATATATATATATATATAATATATATAATTATATAATATACTATATAGTGTTCTTATTAATTCATATTTCTTATTCCAACGCCCTATCACAGGTGACGGGTTTCTGTCTGTCAGGGAGACATTTTTGCGCAGACTATTAAATGTGGGGGAAAAATTCACATTACAATCTATTTGACAGAAGACGTCTGTCGGGTCCCGCTAGTCTATAATATAAAATGGAAGTCGCAAATGTGTGTTGGTAAGCGGATACCTCAACCAACCTGGACCAATTTGGCGCAATTTTTTTTTAAATGACTGTTGAAGTATTTCAAGGATGTTTTTTACGCTGAGAAAAAATCCGAAAATTGCGAACAAACTAAAAACAGTCCCTTTTTCTTTTTTCCCATAAAAACGTTTCTACTAAAAACGTCGAGTCATTTGAAGCTTTTATAGCTATTGTATAAAGCACTCATTTGTGTGTTTAAAATGTAGTTATGTTCCTAAATGTCAAAGAGTCAATTTTCAGCTTTATTGCCGTTATACAAACGTCAAATTCAATCATATCTATCAAAACGTATGCGTGTGTGCGCGTTGGCAGGCAGAATACATCGTTGGCTGGCATTTAAGTTGTCGCGTTCGAAACGTATTAATATAGGATATGCTCCTATTAACGAAGCAATTTTAGGTGAAGAACCCGAAATGTATAACCACAGCTAATACCGATCTAATCAAGCTGCACAAGAACGTGACGGACCGAAATGAACTGTAAAGAATTCGGATATCAAACGCCGTGAAGCGCGAGCGCTACATTCAACTAAATAATCGGGCGCAAGTTTGAGAATCGATCTGCTTTCAGTTACGATGTGTCAATTGACTACAGTAACTACCAATGTGTTGTTATTGGTTCTATGAACTCGTTTGCTCATATTGTAAGGCATTAAAAATATAAAACGAAGCTAATGGATTGTGTTTCGCAATGGTAAGTGAAAATGATACCATTGGAAACACCACCAGAGCCATTTACTCATTGGTTTCCAGGAATAGGAAAAAAATTCCATACCACTTTTTGACAAATATCCAACAAATAACATTCGCTTTATGACAAAAGAGATTGCCACTGCACACAATTTTTGATTTTGAGTTGGTTTGAAAAGATAAGGCAAATGAAGTTGCATGCAGTGATATCAGTGAGATCTCTAATGGTACAGCAGATCCTGGATTGCCATGTGAGTAGTTATCAAAATATATAATGCAGTCCCTGTGGAAACTCTTAATCAAAATTCACCGA
>BOPP01000127.1:2757460-2835077 GCA_017312745.1 Gryllus bimaculatus | reverse complement strand
CACCATGTATGATGGATGGTAAATGTTCAAAACGATATCCACGGACATTAATATCGGAAACAATTACTTGTAATGACGGTTATCCACTGTATCGACGACGATCGACAGCAGACAATGAAAAATTTAACAATTGCTAAATTAAATCAACAAGATATTGAAAGAGATAATCGTTGGATTGTTCCACATTCACCCATTTTATCAAAGAACTTCAAAGCACACATCAACGTTGAATCTTGCCATTCAGTGAAATCTATTAAATACACTTGCAAATATGTAACCAAAGGGAGTGATATGGCTGTGATTGGAATTGGTGCAGAGAATTTCAATGATGAAGTTACCCAATACCAAATGGGCCGCTATGTTAGTAGTAATGAAGCAGAATGGCGAATATTTTCTTTTCCTATTCATGAGAGACACCCTTCTGTTGTTCACTTAGCTGTGCATTTTGAAAATGGGCAAAGAGTGTATTTTAGAGCACAGAACGCAGTACAAAGAGTTGCTCAGCCACCATCTACTACATTAACCAGTTTTTTTAGACATGCCAAAACGATTTTGCACAAACAAATTCTGCTATATTCTGGTATGCCAAAATATTATACTTGGAATCAATCCTCAAGGAGATTTATACGACGGAAACAAGTTCCAGGATACCCAAATGTGTATTCCACCGACGCCAATGATCGAATTTATTAAGTACATCCATCAATGATGAATGTTTTTATTTACTACTGCTATTAGTCAATGTACGTGGCCCAACATCATTCCAACATTTACGAACTGTTGATGGTGAATTGTGTGGATCTTACAGAGAAGCCTGTCAACGTTTGCAATTGCTAGAAAATGACGCTCATTGGGATCAAACTCTCAAAGATGCTGTAATATCATCAAACGCTCATCAAATACGAACATTATTTTCATCAAATCCAATTGATTTGTGGATCAAGTACAAAGAATATATGTGTGATTATATTTTGTATCAAATGAGAAATAGAATGGGAAATCCAAATATACAAATCAGTGAAGAAGTTTACAACGAAACATTGATTTCAATTGAAGACATGTGCTTGATGATGTCAAACAAACTATTAATCTAATTAGGCATGGCTGCGCCCAATCGTCCAATGCATGATGCTTTTAACTAAGAGTTGAAGCGAGAAAACTGTATGATCTCAACACTTTGAAAGAATTAATTCAAACAAATCTTACACTGTTGAATGAACAACAGAAGTATGTATTTGATACTCTTATGAAAGTAAGAAATGATGAAACTGGAGGAATTTACTACTTAGATGCACCTGGTGGTACAGGAAAACCTTTTTTGATTTCATTAACATTAGCAACGATTCGCTCACAAAATAAAATTGCACTTGCACCAGCTTCGTCGGAAATCGCAGCAACTTCGCTTGAAGGTGGTCGAATTAATTGGTGGTGGTCGAATTAATGGTAATTTCAGCATTAAAATAGCCATTAAATATGCAAAGCAATGAAACTCCGACCTGCAACATTTCGAAGAACTCTGCAAAGGGAAAGGTCTTGCAGCAATGTAAATTAATTGTTTGGGATGAATACACGATGGCACATAAAAAAATCTTTGGAGACTTTAGACAGAACCTTAAAATATCTACGGAGCAATCATAACCAATTTGGTGGTGCAATGATTTTATTAGCAGGAGATTTTCGTCAAACATTGCCAGTGATTCCATGATCAACACCAGCTGATGAACTCAATGCGTGTCCTCTAATTTGTGGAAACATGTCAAAGTACTTCATTTAAGTAAGAATATGCTTGTGGAGTTGCAAAATTACCAATCTGGAAACATATTCTCTGAACAACTCATTGACATTGGTAATGGCAAATTTCCTATAGAATGTTGACTGGCTGCATTAACTTTCCTCAAAGTTATTGTCAGTTAACTCGATCAAAAAATGAACTTATTTAGGTGTTTCCATATGTTTCTCAAAAATTACAGAAATCATGATTGGTTGAGCAAACGAGCTATATTTGCTTCAAAAAACATAGATGTAAATGAATTAAATTTAAAAAATCAAGAATAAATTACAGGCGAATCGAGGATATATAAATCAGTTGATTTGGCTACTAACCAAGATGATGTAGTGAACTATCCACCTGAATTTTTAAACTCTCTGAATTTGCCACCTCACAATCTTCAATTAAAGGTTGGATCGGTAGTTATAATATTGCGAAATATCAACCAACCACATCATTGCAACGGCACATTTAGCAATAAAAAATTAATAAACAACGTGATAGAAGCAACTATACTGAAAGGAAAGTATAAAGGATAAGGTTCTCATACCGCGCATCCCAATGACTCCGACTGATGTGCCGTTTGACTTTAAATGACTACCGTTTCCAGTTCGGCTTGCTTTTGCTATGACCATAAACAAGTCCCAGGGGCAATCATTAAGTGTTGGTGGTATTAATCTGGAAAACCCATGTTTCTCACATGTTCAATTGTTTGTTGCCTGTTCCCGTGATGGAAAACCATTAGATTTGTTTGTCTATGCGCCAGGTAATCAAACAAAAAACATTGTATATCACAAAGCACTACAATGAAAATAAAACTGATTTTTGTTAATAATTACGATTCACATGGTTAACAAAAAAGCGATTATTTACTTTTAAATGCTTATATATGTTTTATTTAATTATATTTCTTATTCACAACGCCCTATCACCAGGGTGACGGTTCTGTATATTTTGCTCAGACTATAAAATATGTAGGAACAAAAAACTGCCACATTTCAAATCTTTTCGACAGGACGAAGTCTGTCGGGTCCGCTAGTTCTAAATAAAATGTATTTTGAACGTAACCGAATCACCAAAAAACAGAACATTTCATATTTGAGCCACTAAGTTATGTGCTCAAGAATAAACGTATTATTGCGCAAATTCGTGTCTGCATCTGATTGCAACTGGAAGCAGCTTAGAATCCGCACTCCGTGAACACGAATACTGCCCATATGAGCGATCTTAGGGCTTGAACCACAACTATACAGCCCACTCAATATCTTTGAAATACACAGCGGTTTGAACAGAGGTATAGCTGTTTATTCGCAAACGTCTGTAGGCCTCTCAAAATATTGTATTGACATTGAACTTCACAGAAAGAAACAGGTTTCGTCGTCACCGGTTAGGACGTCGCCATAAAATGCATTAGCGGTTATTTTCCTAACTACTTCATTTCTTCCTTCCTTTACGAATAAAAATATTCATAAGTTTAACATTCATCATATTTTTTTTGTTTTCATAACTCGTTAATTCGAATTTAAATACGATGACAATTATTCTAATTCATGCCACTGTAACTCATATACTCATGTACATTCATGTAACTCATATACTGGCTTATTGCAACTTGAACAGTATTAAGAACATAAAAAAAACTAAATGATGACACTTTTGAGTTCGTTGTGGTCTTTCTTAGCGTACGGACAAAAACATTGGAACACCTGCCACAAAGGAAATAAAGAAGCGAAGTAAACAGATGCAGTAAAGTAAATAAAACACATTAACGATATTAATCAACATGGATGCAGTTTCGCATATTGTGAGGCATATTCGAAGACCATATACTTTTAAATTTACATTAATTAGAACCAAAACAAAAGTAAATTCTACAAGAGAGTCTTCCGTTTTCTGATTTCATAATCTCAAACTCCACTCCTACCATCGATTTGCCCGGAAGCATTTCATTCCCAAGCTAAAAGTCTTTAAATGTGCCAATGAACAAAATGCTTGTTAGTTTTCCTTTGTTATCCAGACCTGTCATCTGCTTCTTCGATAGTGTGACGAAATCCATTATTATTTGAATGTTAAAACATTATTGTAAGATTAGAAATGTTTGAAATATTTGCATTAAATTCTACGTTATTCTGGTTTCGAAAGTTTCAAATGTAACTTTCAGATTTTCAAGTAAAGGCCGTTTTTTAACATTGCTTCTTCAAAGCGAATTTAAAGCAGAGTTTTCTTTCCGTTGATCAATAATTATTTAACGTGTACAATGTCTAATTTATCTAATTCACTAGCTCCTCCTGCACCAAACGACATTCTTCCTGGTTTGGACGAATTGAGAAATGCATGTGTCTAACCCTTACGAGCTCTCTTCATTGCAATCCTTTACTGTGAGAATTGAAGAGTTTATTTTGAAACTGACGTACTTCCATGAAACTTTTTCAATCAGGGCAAGTATTTACATTTACTCTTCTACTTGAAGAGAGGATTCAACTGTTTTAGGAAACAGTTTAACATAGGAGAAACGCATATTTTGAACACAATATTTAGATTTATAATGGATGAACGCTTTATGGCAATATTGATACGATGATATTGTAAAAACTTAAAATTGAGAAACTCACTTTAGAAATAAGATATTCAATAATAAAAAATGCTCAAATAATGTTTTAATGCAAAGATTTAACTTTAACAGTGCTTACCTTAACACTCATTCCCACCGGGAAACCCGTATAGGATGTGCAAGAAAAACCAATTACTTGGCAATTCACAATATCTGCTTTATATTTATCTCTCAACTTAGGATTATCTCTTATCGGTCTGGAACAAAAATTAGTTTCAATATACAATCTTAATGTAGTAAAAGATAAAGTCATGAAAACGCCAAATTATATTATGAATAGTTTAAGACGTACTGGGATAATTCAATTATTGTGTGACGAGATGATATTCAGATTTCACATTTGTTGTATAACGTTTGGCAAAAAATGTTTTACTTGTAGAGCTTCACTACCTCTTGAGGTAATGGCTATAAGAACATATTTTAAGATCCAGAAAAAGCACAAAATATTTGAAAATGTATCCAAAATTTTTTCGTCTGATTGGTCTGGTTTTCGCAACTATAACTTTTAGATTAACATTTTGATATTTGATTTATTTTCAAATATTTTATGCTTCTTATGGGTTTCTAATGTCTTTTGTAACCACTAATAGGACCTGTTTAGGAGAACCACTCATTTTTACGAAACGCAAACGTCAAATCAAAAACTTATCTAGCCAGGTTTCTCTGAAGTGAAATAGGTCTTCGAAATATTTATAACAAAAATGTGTGCTAAACAGCATTCTTCAGGAAATGTTGCTACTATTTCTTGGCGTGAAGGCAATATATTTTATGTTTATTGATTATATTGAAACATTTTTATAATTACTGCCAACTGTCACCTAAAATGTTTGGTAATTTTAACTAAAAAGTTCAGTAACTTTGGTCTTAATAAATCTCTTTATTTTGCTTACTTTCGAAGCTTTAAAATGTCAAGACTCGTTGCAAGGGTAACTAATACTGTCTGTGTTACAATATAGCACAGACTTTCTCGTTCTATTGAGTATCAATTCTTTGGAGCTGAGGCTACCGTTGTCCCTGTCCAGCTAACATTACGTAGGTCGAAAACTAGTAGTTTTCGCGCAATTTTTGTTTTTGCATTTCGTTAATGCAAATTATAAAAAAACATTTTAAGTAAGCTGCTCGATTTTTTTTCTGTAAACGTTTTTCGCGAATAGAACAATGAACGCTTAAAAGAATGACGGTCTCATTTTCGTTGATCTCTCTAAATTTTAGAAAACCGAAAATTTAAAAATAATGCGAGAAAGCTTGTGATATTCTAGCAGCACTAGGTTTGAATACATCTTTAATTACTAATTATCGTACAATACACGGCAGGATTAATTTTTCTAGTCAACAAGAACATTTTTTATGCCGTTAGGATTTTCAAAAAATATAGGTGTTGTGGTGTGATATCTTTGGCATTTTTCATAAAATAATTAAAGACGTTGTCATTGCCAAATATATTATTTAATGCAATAGCAGCTTTCGATGGCTTAGCCATCATCATTAGTTGTCTGCTGCTACCGTTGTCGTGTAGTCGTTTTTGTGGCTTCCATCCAGCAGACATCTGATGATGATGGCTAAGCCTTTGAAAGCTGCTATTGCATTAAATAATATATTTGGCAATGACAACGCCTTTAATTATTTTTCAAAAAATGTCCTTCAGCTTTTGTCTAGAACTCTATGGAACAAAGGAGAAGGGAGAAAGGAATGTAGAGATGAGGGAAGGAAGTTATCTCGCAATCCCCTATTTATTTTTCAGGACACGATGCCCTGACTCCAGCGCGCTTGGCTTAGGTCTGCTCTATGCTCTAAACATACCTGGGTGATATGTAACGCGCTATAGGAGACGCGAAAGTGTAGGCTATCCCAAATTCTCCTAAAATTGGTGTGGTGGTTATTACTTGTTTTCCAACTTTTTCAGGTGTTGGAAGTTCGCGGCGGTCCTGAACCTGAAATCATTAAAATCAATATTACCGAATGGGCGTATTTCTATTCTTCGAAAACGAAGTTTGGAAAGAAAGTACAATTTACTACCCAATAATGGAGTAAAGTGTTAAGGGGAAGCATAGCTAATTTTTTCAACTTCTATATTTTTATACACTATAAACCAAATTTTGACTATGTATTCATTAATGAACTAAACTCTGCTTTTTCCCCGTTAGGGGCCAGTTTTCAAGCAGCACCTCTTGCCCCACCTGGCATTACATCCACTCTGCTATTCGTATCTAGGGCGTCCCCATTCTGTCACCATTTCCCCTCTCTCTTGTCCCCCAAGGCTGGGACCCTACCTGTCGATAACCCGAAGAGGTAGCTTCCCAGCTAGTTGTTGGTTATCGCCTAGGCGCCATTCTAAATCCTTAGCGGAATGGTTGTTAATGTCAGGATAGGGTAGGGAATGACTGATGGAACGAACCGATGGAATGCATATTGGCAGGGGAAACTGGAGTATCCAGAGAAAACCTGCCTCGAACTCGCTTTGTCCATCAGAAACTCCACTTGTAACCGCCTGGGTCAAACCCGGATACCAACGGTGGAAGACAAGCAGACTGACCACTACGCCATGGGCCGCCAGTGTTTTCATCAATGTAATGCATTAATGTTTATTGTGCAAAATTTCAACAATGTAGCTCAATTTTTTGTTATTAATATTGTTAAATTTTGTTTGGTTCAACATAAAATGCTCACTAATATGATTTTCATCAGTTTAACCTACAATAAGATTTGTGTGAAAATAATGGCAAAATCATTTTGCAGTAGTTTATTTTTAATTCATCTTTATTTTACCGCAATTCCTAAACATTTTATTGAAATCTAGTAAAAATTGTTCTGAGTTTTCTCGAAATACAAGAAAAATCTTTCAAATACAGTAAATGGCTCTGCTGAAAGGGGCTTCAAAATAATGTAGGATTTTCTTGTACTTTTGACAATACATTAAAAAAAAGCAAACGTGTTCTGCTGTGCAAAGGATCGTTGAAGGCTTTATTTAAAGGTCGAAAAGAAACATTGAAGATAAAATTTCCTTTCTTTAAGTGAAAACTGAAATAAAGTTAATAAATTAAGTAAATCAAGGAATTAAGAATTTATAGATATAAGGGATGCCAAAACTGTGTAGATACAATTTTCATGGGACCAGTCTCTTTCCAATCATATACTCGCACTTATACTTGCCTGCACGGCGATGTCTTCCATTTCGGACTTTATCTGATCGAAGCCGTTTTCGTTTTCAAATTCTCGGAATAAGTGCAGGTTGTCGTAAGTCAGATTTCCCACAGCTGCAACGAACCTCTCGTACAGTGCAGCCTTCTCAGGATCGACAATGGACATGTTCCTTTCCAAATAATCACAGTGATTAACGCATAATCCGTTACTTTTAACGAGGTGTACATACATAATTGCAAAAGAACTTTCTCTTTCAAAGATGCGTTTCCATGTGGAATTAAACAGTATTGAAATTGTCACTGATGCATAAATTCTGCGATGAAAACAAGGTATTTCAAGCCAACTTTTATTCTACACAAACTTGTAATTTGATCAGTTCATTACTGAACAAGACGTAATCAACACTACTATATTTAATTAATTATTTATTGACAAAAATATAAATACTAAATGTTGAAAATAGGCGTGTTCTTGTCATTATATAGTGCGTACGTTAGCTTCAGTTCCACAATCAATACCCGTCTTTCTCCCACTACACATACAAATAATAAAACCGAGAGTTGTTGACATTGTTTAATAATAAAAATCCGCTTCAATTATATGAAATTACGTCTTTTATTGGCCATTTATTTTAAATATACGAATTTGTAGGGTATTTCCGTTAACAAGTGTTTTCTGTATTGTTTAAAAATCGAACTTACTTTCGCACGAATTCTTTCACGGCAGAGTGGTTCACGCGATTTAAATAAAAGAACGTCATGGACGGGAAAGTTACATTCCATTCCATATAATTCTTCTCTAAGGACACCACTGTGGGGTTGGTGTAATAACGCTCTGCGCTGCTTATGATGAGAATTGTGGCGTACACCATTGCGGAGAGAAAGATAATAAGCCAGACAATTCTGCAAGAGAACATTTATCAGAACAGATTGTACACATAAGTAAGTAAATAAGTAAGTACTGACAATACGATCCTTTATTCTCTGACCCAGAACATTTGTCTCTCAGACCTGTTAAAAAAGGAGTCCTGATATTACACAGCAATCAATTCCAATAAGTTAGCGATGCCTGTATCATCTCAGTCTACAGAAATACCGTTTGGGAGTTGACCAACACCGGCAACATTCATCGGCCTTCAGCTAATTTCAATACATGCACGAATATGACGAAAGGTGGAAATTTTCAATAAGGAAAAACAATTTCGATTGAAATATAACAGTAACTAATGTTGCGAATACGGTCGCTGTATTTATGGATGCCACACGTTTGTATTAAATTTGCATTTAAGTAAGAGGATGTTTTATAACGAACATTTTCGAATGTTTGATTCCAATATTTACAGAAAGACGTTATGTTGGTACTTATAGTAGCCACTTCGCATAATACAATATTGCCGCTTTGTTATTCGTAACGTTCAAATAATAATTATTTTAGAGGAGTACTCCGTATAGTCAATTAATATCCGCAGTGAAATACAGTCGACTCCGGTTATAGTGAAATGGTCAGTAAGTCACTAGTCCCGTTTCACTTACATTATAAAGCAGCATTATAATACTGTTATAGTGAACCTGAACCTGAACCTGGCCTATAGTGAAGGAAGGAAGGAAGGAAATACGTCTTGGAAATTAATTCCCTCCTGGAAAAGAATATATCGCCACAGTGCCACAAATTCCTACACAACACAGCATGAAGAAATGTCGTCTAAAGGCCATAATAGAAGTGTTGTCTGCTGAAAGTAGGGAACCGGAATGAGTATCACACTGATGGCCTTCCGCACTCAGTTTGACTTCCGAACGAAGGCCGTGTCCTACGTGGGCAACAACAGGCGGCGGCGGCGAGTTCTACGTAGGTGGCAAGAAGCACGCGACTGCCGCAGCTTGGCGATATCCGCCGCTTCGCGCCGCGCGGAAAAGCGATGTTTGATTAGCCATTTGCGCCATCCCGCTACCGAAAAAACTCGTATGTTATTAGGCGAGTAAAAGGGCCTTCAGAGATGGGAAGTTTTTCCAACAGTGCAAGAGGCATTGAAGGGTGTCAAGAGAGTTTTTACGATACTGAAGTCATATAGAACAATATAGAATCAGTTACGGAGAGAGCACGAACAATGGAGGAGAACCTAGAGAAAGTACTAATTTAAAAAGTTTGAAGCAAACAATTGAAAAGAAATCAATTTTTCAAGGATAAAATAAAGATGTTCCAATTTTCAATTCGCGCTGTTAATATATTTTGCTATATCTCCGTATTAATATCTCTATATAATAATCAATATTTACGGAGAAATTCTGTTTAATATTGATATCCTCGGATATAGTGAACCAAAAATGTCAGTTCCCAGAAGTTCACTACAACCGAAGTTGACTGTATATTTAATTTCAGTAATTCTTAACATACAAAAAACCTCGGGCACTAAATGCTTCTTTTCAATGCAAAAAGGTTTTCTTTATCAAAAGGTTCAAATAACTTCGCGAACTTCTATTAAAACAATGGCGCCCTTTAGCGTCTTCACACCCTACCCTCTAGCCGGCGCGACGTCGCTAGCCGAATGTTTTAACTACGTATTGTGTATCCACAGATGTTAAGCAATTCGAGACACCGCGGGTTCCTGGATGTGTGACCTGCCTGAAAGTTCAGTCTGGGAAGCCCGGAAATTAACGGCGCCGGGCCCTGGCCGAAAGCATAAAAATATAACGACTAACCAGAATAAAAGAGGATTTCTCCAGTCGTTCGACACCTGTTGGTGCTTATCTAACATAAAGTTATCACAAATTGTAACAAAACTTTAAAAAATACTAATTAGAACAGACACCCCAAGATGACTAGCACGATTTAAAAGTATTCAAAAACACCATGGCACCGCCTTTTTCTAGCTGATTTTGCAATGATCTGACAAAATCTGATTTTGCATTACAACGTACGACTTTACCAATTTAACACCGAAATACATGCAAATACATCATTAGCAATAGTGAAATGATCAGTACCCATTACTTTGTTTTATGCGCCACCTATTATTTTAATACTCAAGTATCTTCAATTAATGTGTCTCAACAATGTGTGTGAATGTGAAAAAGACCTTATACTTTCCTTTCAACAGGGTGTCTCTCTTCGCAAAGAATGTGCCCTAAACCATGTAGACTGGTTTCTTTCCCGAAGTCTTCAATGTATAATCTCACGTAATGTATCCATGTTTTTTCTCTATTTGGTTTGAGTATTTTTCTTGGCTCAACATATTGGTCTTTCTGGTTAAAAACTACCTGCCGCTTAAGATACATCTCACTCGGACTGTTCCGGGGCAACTGAAGCAAACACAAGCCTCGATTTTCGGGGCGTGTGCGTGATCAAAAATCAAACCCATTTATCTGATCGTTTCATGCTTATGAACACACAATGTGTTTCATGTTTTAATGGGTCTTTTAATCTAAACCGAAATCGTAATAACTAAAATACAGAATACAGTCGCTAAAATAGTTCCGTGCGTGTGTCGAAACGATCAGATCTCTCATATGAGAGTCCCACCGTCACGGCTGCCAACGTTCAGAGGCAACATAGTTTCCTCCACAACATCGTTATCGAGAAGGTTCGAGTTCCGTCGGTGGTGGCTTTTCGACTCTGCATCGAATTCAACTTTTGCCTGGAAGAGAATTCTAGCGACAGGTGGCTCAGATCGGTGGCAGAAAAGATTTTACTTGATTCTTAAACTTGTGTATGTTTTTAAACGTTTAATGCCATGTAATCGTTTAATTTTAATTGTTGTAAAATAATTTACTGGTATCGCATGCAAGTTTTTTGTAGTGAGCTGATGATTCTGACCCCGAATGAATGTGATTACTACGTCGAGTGTTAAAGTTAAAGACACCGTTATTTGCTTAATATAATCAAGAGGCAAGGTAAGTGGTAAAATTGGAAGCTTAACAAGAGAGGCTTTCAAGAATCACACAGTTAGGATTTGCGTATTATTCGTAAAATTATTTTTATAATCTAATCGTCTTTGAGCTATAGAACATGTTTCTGCAGAATAGTATGCCATACCTCGGATGGAAATGAACATACGCGAAATATACACAACGAGCAGTATGAAGACTGACTGAATTTGAAAACATTCTGATTGCTTAGCATAACTAACTTAATTTTCTGTTCAATTCATTTAAATTGACATTCCATTTGAGATTTGGTAATTTAGAGACCCAAAAATTGCATTATCTTATCAGTCAATTGCACATCGTATTCAAGGAGGTGTATTATTTATTTGAAATGAAAACTGCGTTGAAACCAATTTCTCTTCGTTTACTATTAATTTGTTATTACGAAAGTAATTTGAAACATCTGATACTGCACTATTTTACTTAATTGCAAATAATGTTAGTTCAGTAAAATCTGTCAAAACCGAAACCTGTACAAGCGAGAAACCTGCCTTAACCGGAAAATTTCTCCGGCCCGTGAAGTTAAATAGCATTTTACACAGCATAAAACGGAACAATTTTTCATGTCCGCTGGGAAAAAAAATCTTTATAAAACGGAAATCCTATTAATTTAATGCAATTGATAGAGAAACGCGAGATTTTCTTAATTAAATGAATGCATCTGCAAGCTTGTTTGAAATTCTCTGTCGCCATGACACTCAATTAAGTTGTGGTAGCTGGACATTGAAGGAGAGCAGCTACAGCAGTCAGCGTAGAATTCTACCTTGGGGTTACTTGTCTCTCAAAGGAAAGGCCGTAGGGGAATCCCCTCCCTCCCAACTCCCTGAGCGTGGGAAGGTTTATGGGCATGGCTTCTATTCAGGCATCTCCCTGCCCCGCGTTGAAAATCATAACCCCTCGACCAGATACACATTGCTAAAGGCCAGGCGAGGGTATCAGAGAGTCATGGTACTGAGTTGTGACGCATTGTGCATTTAGTCGGCATCAGTCCGAATTCATCCAGTGAGGGGTGTATTATTCAACTCAGAAGTTGTCAATGCAGAGTGTTTAATATTCATTGATGGGTAGTTTCTTCCATCAATACGTTATATGTTAATGTATTTCGATAATTATAACAAAGTCATGCAATTTTCTACTTTCAGAAAACGCCATTATCACACGTGTTACAAAATGAAAAACCTTGCCTAAAACTGAAACCTCCGCAAAACCGGAATTTTTAAGTGCCCTAATTGATTCCGACAGATAGCTTTTTCTGCATCATCTGCAAAGTGAAGTCGTCTTCCGTTTCGAATCGCCGAGGGCATATCGTTTACGTACACTATGAAGAGATGATAACCTAAAACCGGGACCCCGTGAGCAATTGATAATGAATCGGAAGACAGTATATAATGTCCAATCAATGCAGTACGGTATTTCTACTCTCCGAGATCGTTGTTCAAGGTACAAACATAACCTTTGTTCAGCAACACCACTAATTGCAGTCAAATATAATTCTTAAAGTAGAATGTTATGACCAATGACGTGAAAAGCTTTAGAAAAATCTAAACATATGCGTTTCATTTTGATCCTAGGATGAAGCAATCTTTTTCGAAAAGAAGGGGCTCCGGTACTTTTTTGTTAATTTATTTTTTTTTTGGTTGGAGATGGTCGTTAATTCAACAAATCATACATACCTTACTTCCTCATAAACAAAGATTGCTTTTAACATTAAAAAAAATGTTTCAACCATATCAACAATATTAAGCATAGTTTACCCTTATACACGCTGTGTTAAAAAAAGACCGGACTGTGCTCCTTCCTCGCAAACCGCTCGACGGACGCAAGCGAGACACACTGCGCCACTTGGCGGTGTCTGCGGCAATTAAAACGCCCTCTGGTGAGTCTCACTGCGATGTATTGGAGCCGCGCGACAGCAATTCTTGTCTGAGCCTGTGGTACAATTATTGTGTTGGCGCATAATGAAAGAACTGGAAGGGATGCGTGTGAGTGCGTTGAATTTTGTTTCAATATCGCCAACAGTGCTATAGAGCCGGTGCTATCCATTCAACAAGCCTTCGGCGATGAACCTGTAAGACTGACCATGGGGTTTGAGTGGTATAATCGATTTAAATCGAGAAGATCAACCTCTCCCAGAGCAAAAAAGCTCGGGTGTCTCGATCCAACGTGAAAATCATGTTCATTGCTTTTTCCGACTGAGAATGACTGATTCATTATGAACACTTTTGTATTTTTTATTTGATTTAATAGGTAATTATTACAAACAAATTAGATTACTTGATCCTATGTAGCTAGGCCGAAGGCCTTTAAGCCATTACAATACCTACATCCTTTCGCGTTCTGATCTTTCAAATTGTGGTATTCACCCCAAATGGTCTCTCCATCGCATCAAAGTCGCGGAAAAGAGACCACAAGGTACGGCTCAGGAAAAAACCCCTGAAGGGGGAAAAACCTGCCGTCAGAAGCCGAGTACATTCTAATCTATCCGACGTTTATTTTAACTATTTTATTTTCTGGCGCGGGTGTCTCGGTGTCTCTTTCCAGTGCTTGGCCAAGCACTTTTGTAAAGGACAAACAGTTGCTAAACATAACCTTATCGAGAGTTTGAAGAGGCTAAGGCACGCTGTGATGAATAGACCCGAATTTTGGGACAAACTCTTATTTTAGTTCCTTTCGGAGATCAATTGCAAATGTTCACGAATCATGAAAATATATGTTTACTCGAAGCATTTAATACAGCCTAAAATGTCCTACAATGGTTCTTGATTTCTATTTTAATATTTTTTGCTTAAAACTGCCTAAAATAAGTAATTTTAAAGAGTTGTGTTATTTTATTGACACATTTCTACTCTCTCGCCTTAGGAATTCTTCGTAAGGAGGAAAAGTTATGTCATCGCATGCCAAAAAATTTCGGAATTTCGCCAGAAAAACTTATTGCCGAGTTCTGGCTTAAATTTGTTATGTCGAAACGCAAATACGTTCCCGAATTTCCCGAAATACAAATATTCCTTGATCAAACATGTCATTGACTACGCACCGAAATCTCTCGTTCATCACAACGAACCTAAGGAGTTGTAAGAGGGTGTTTCGCGCTCGTCTTCGATCACCACACACTTCAGCAATTGCGCCCATTCCCGGCGCAACTGCACTGTTGTCAGGTTGAGAATAAAAAATGTAAAAGAACGAAAGAAATTTAAGGGAAATGAAAGTGATTAAAATAATATGCTTGTTGCTCTCGTGAATGTAAAAATGCTTGGCTTTCCTGGATAATAAAAAGTATCTAATGTAATCTTATTTTGATCAATTTTAGATACCAGAATCACAAATTTTTACTTTCTCGCATACATACGTAATTACGGAGCAGTACGTAGAATAGTAAAATGTATGTATTACTGCGCAAAAAACGGCGGAATTTCGGCAAAAAATTGCGATTGCAAGATCCTGGTAATGAAAGAGTGGATACATCCAGTTGCTAAATTAAAAACAAAATCCTCTAACACGTGTTGTAGCTAGAATCCCAGTTTTGTGGATCCTTGAGGCCGAAAAATCCACTGACGGCACAACGTCTGTCCGTCTGGCGGAACACAACTAGCGCCTACCCCATACATACGATTTGTTTCCGAAATGGACATTCCCTGGTCAATCGATCGTGAAGCGCCGCGATTTAGAAAAACATTCTTCAAAATTTTAGAGTACTTTACATGAAGCTACCCCCCGAACATTTTCGAAATTTTCTGGAAAACGACTCCAAATTTTTTCTTTAAATTTCTTGTAGAATAGAGTAAAATAAGTTTATAAAGGTGGCATATGTCCTATTTTTATGGCTAATTCTGAATGTTCGAAAATTGCAAAAGAATGAATTTTTGTGACGTCTTCCTACAACTCCAAAATTGAAAATACAGATTTTTCCTTCAAATAAAATTTGTTTTCCATATTTAGTTCTTTCATTAAGGTCACGTTCAGAGTTTTGAAAATTTTAATAGTTTTCACGCAATATTTTAAGTAATATGTAAATTCTAAAAAAAAATAAAAAATATTTTCTCAAAAAATGCTCCAATTTTTTTCTTTAAACTTTTTTAGGGATAATGCTAAATGCATTTTATAAGATGACAAGAGAAGATAACATAAGATGACTTTCTTTTAAAAAGATCCAAAAATTTATTTTTTGAATTCTCTCACGTCGTTAATATTTATTTTATGCACCGGCAATTTTCTCACATTGTTATATTATGAGTACATGTGCTTTAAATAATGTTTCTCGGAAACTCGACCGTTTTCTGCCAAAACTAGATCAAAATGTCAAATTTTCAAAAACGCTTAAACGCCAGTTTTTCAAAAACGGCCCCAAAATTTTCCTTCAAACTTTTCGAAAGGGTAGTGATAATGCACTTTTTAATATGAACAAGTTCAGTTCGGGGTATTCTTTGTTTTTTCAAAAATTACACAAATGTAGTTTTTTTGAAAGATCTCTCAAGCCGTTAATATGCACACTTCCGGCGATTTGTTAACAGTATTGCATTAATGAGTTAAAAGTGCTTCCAATGACTTCTAAAAAAGAGCTTCAAATTCCGCATTTCCAGTAGCGCTTAAACGCCATTTTCTTAAAACCGCTAAAAAAAGCCTTTTAGGACGAGTTTACATTCTTTTGATATTCTTAAAATAATATTTTCGTTCTTCTATTAGAACACCTAAAAAATATTGTAAAAAAGTACTTTAAGCGTCGATAGATGGCTGCTGACAAGAGTATGTAGCAATGTCTTTCTGCCACTTATTGCCTAAACTTCCCTTTTGAAGAATTTACAGCGTTACCTTTTTAATGACGTTATTGACTGTTCCAACTTCCATCTGGAGCCATTCTTACGTACACACAATTTCAATTTCCTCCAATAAATTGCATTTAAATTACTTCCCTATTCTCTTATTATACGCGGACCGCATGTCCATTTTCTAACACCAACTAATAACGAAATTTTTCTTATGTCCCTGACGACAGCCTACCAAATTCAACATAGCTCTCACCAAAAATTGTTCTCTTACACTTCCTATCCAGCCTAACCGTTTCACTTGTTTTATTGTTATTCTTCATGGATGTGCTCTTGTCGCACCGCAACTATACACCTCAAGTGTCTTTTGTCCCCTACCAACTATGGCCTATAATATTTATGCTTTATTTTCAAAAACTTCTTAAATTTTTCCAAAATTTACTTAAACCAATTAATATTTGGATTTTATGACACGTTATTCTCAATGACTCATTTTCATTTGCGTTATTGCGCAATTTCTAATATTTCGTCAGCTATTTGACATTAAAGTTTTGTTTACAAATGCCAAAAAAAACAAGATATTTTGCCCTGCCTCAATATGCAATTCCCCACGATATGCTAATTGGCAAAATGTGATTATTTTCGACCCTCTAGACGTTAGTAACATTTATTCTGAGACATTCTCTATACGGGTATATACACCCTATACTATTACTGCATTATTAAGAAAGACTATTTTTGTAAATTGCAATGTTATACGAGTTTTATTTGTTTATATATTATTGGATGTGGAGCACTGTGCGTGCAAAATTTTGGAAATCTATTTTGTGAGGTTTTGTTGAGCAGCAATTTTGTTACTACAGCCCACTAGTTGTTTAATAGTTTTGTGTACCTGACATTTTATTTTCAACTTTGTAATACATTTATTTTGTTTTTGCTATCTTCCTGAACATTGTTTTAAAAACTCTGCACTGTTCAGTCGATCTCTTACATTTTTTTAAAATTTTATTTTAGGTTGAAGAACATAATTTCGTGAATTCTTTATTATTTTATATTATTGGTTTTGTTCTGGTTGGGAAAGGAAACAACAACAAATTCGTTTCGTGAATGTTCTTTATCATTATCATCAATTTCACGATTATTTAACAAATAGATGAAAAATCCTTTTGTTTAAACTTTTCAGACCGGAAAGAGATATCGAAAGGTTTCGTTATAAAAATTAAAATCTAAACGGGAAAGGTTTTTAAACTGAAGTGGAAACTTTGACATTTAAAACTGCTTTCTTTAAAAACGCACTGCTTTCTGTTGGTATCTCCCCCGAGTCTTCTGAAGTTCTCTTTTGCGTGTTGCACTCATCGTCGAGTCATCTATGCTCACCATCCCTTGGTTTCGCAACGGTGCGGGAAGTGCACGACAGCTGCCCGGCACGCGATGTAAATAAACGAGGCCTTAACATCTAAATCGGGATCTAGGCACGGATCACACACAGTCTCGTGTGCATGTCTTACATTAAACAACGAGAATAGATCTTTTCGTGTCGGTGAAGGATGAGAAAAAGGACTTTATTGCGTTTCTATTACGAAAAGATTTTCGCATATTTTATTAAACCAGAATCTTTATTACCTACCACTTCGTTCGCAGGTGACCACCGTCGCTCTTGCCTGTTCTCACAGTAGCGAGCAGATTGCTTCCGTCAGGAAACGATAAGAGAAAGAGACGAGATCAAAAGATGTGGAATGTTTTTCATTTGAGATTTAAATCTGTAATTTTCCCCACCTGCCGTGTCATTAGTAAACGCACTGCCCGCAGCAGCGCTAGTGAAGCGTCGTGTGCACATCAAAAACTGCCCCCCCCTCCTACCTAATCCTCCCGTCACGTGCCAAATCCTGTACTTTTGTCAGTCAATAACATGTTCTACATTTACTTGAATTTTTAACAACCTTTTTTATTTACTTTAGTATATTTTACTCGCAATCTGTTTCATCGTAAAATAGTCAAATATGTTGACATATTTTTAATGACTTGGGAAGGCGCTGTACACTCTCAGTCCATCCTGGACTTTTAATTAGTTACAAAAAACACGTACATAACTTGTATATCTTAGTGTAGGGTACACGAGGGCACAATTGAATTCTCATCATATTTTTTACTTCCAATAATTGAAGTAGAAAATTAAGTTCATTATACAGTCATGATAAATGAACTTCCCTGAACTCCTGCAGTTTTACTTCAATTTGAGTCTTTACTTTTTGTGATGAGAAACACAAACTAACGTAATTCTGTTCAAAATTGTTCTAGCAGAATACATATGAACACAATTTTTCATGAACGCAAACTGGTGTAACAAACAAGGTTATACATACATTGTATTTCGTTTCCAACAACATAACTTTCCGTGAAAATTTGTAGTAAAGACTGAAGTATATCATTCTTGCGTTCTGCTGAGACGTTTCTTTGCGAATGAGATTATTTTACAAGATAAAATTTTAATTTCACATTATTTGTAATCTTTTTCCGGAAACAAATTTCCACATGTTCTTTAATCTATGCATAATACTGCTTCTAAAGAGTTACCGCAGTTCTAACGATGACGAGTGACGATCTACGAAAGGACACCCTTCATTGTCTGTCCTAGATCGCAAAATAGTCGACATCCAAATCCGTACAGTCAACGTCGCTATTTTTTTCTAATAATAAGTAAGTTAATCAAAATAAGTAAGTTAACATTGGCGAAAAATGCTTCAGCAGTGAACAGATTATTGTTATGAAAAATATAAGAAAAATACCAAGTAATTTGTGACACCAAGTAATTAGTAATACCAAGTAATTTTTATGCAGCCAATATCTGAAAATCTTAGAAACCGAAGTATTCTTCACCTAAAATATAAATTAGAAACATGAATTAACATTTAAAATTACTCAAGAAGTAAATTGTGGAATTAAAAGATTGTATGAAAAGGATAATACTCATTCCTAAAATGGAGTTTTCCTGGTAATTGAGTATAATGTATATTTAAAAGCATTTACATGAATATTTTACTACTGAATTACGAAGTTTGCAGCATTTAAGTGTAAATAATAATATATGTTCGAAGCATCTTAAATACTCAATTCGTATCCACAGCGCACCGCAAGTGGAAGCGCCTCAAATTGATTTCTGAAAAAAAACTCGAAGTTGGGTTTCCAGTAGAACTTTATATTGCATATTAACTTGATTTGCGACTTTGCGACAAGACGCGCAAAGATTTTGAATATGTAGTTTAACTCGATATACGAGTGATGCTTCGCAAAACGAGAACTGATTAGCCTCCCCTTGGCAAAAGTGGCAATCTATGCAAAATTTTGTAGAAAAACAGCACCCGAACACGGCTGTAGCAGTGGGAACAATGGATATTTTCAATGACAATGTAATGCAACATTTCCGTGATGTCCACAAAAGAAGACTAGCCCAAGTCTTTGGATGGATTTTTAGTTAAAGTGGCACAAAACGATGCCAGTGAGCCAATGGGTGGACAGTGCTGCTATACAATAATCACTTCTTTTCATCAATATTTTATCGTCTCCCTCAATGGAAAGTTCAGCTACGAATTTTTACAATATAAGGCCCACAACATTTTGTACAAATCAGTCTCTACGAATCAATAGTTTTGTATTGTGAACAAATCCTCTGCATTTCAACTGTTTCTTACGTGAAAATTCGCTTCGATACACGAGAGTTTTGGATTACGAGCACGTTACTATGTAGAACTCACGTGTAGTTACTATGCTTGGATTACGCTCAGAATGCAGTGTTCTACTACATTTCACCGCACACTGGGACCAAAGCGGTGCGAACCGCGAGTCAGGACAACCTCGTGTTTCAGCACTAATGGGTTACACGTCATGCGTTGCACAGGGTCAGTGTCGTCGAAGGCCCAAGTCTTGTCGCAAACTTGGAACGTGAAGCAAAGCAACAACCGTGTCCTAAAAGTTTTACTTCGGAAGACATTTCATTACCGACTTCACGTTGGTACTAGTATACGTGACAAGAGGCAAAATTTGTTCTTTGTAGTTCTTATGTTAACATTTAATTACTTATATAACTGTCGAAAAGAAGAGAAAGTTAGGGTAAGTTAGCGTTAGCGGCGGCGATGGTGTAACGGTTAGCGGGGTTAGCGTATCGGACTGTTATACCAAAGTTGGCGGATTCAAACCCGATCGAAGCCGTGGATTTTTAAGGGCGAAGAAATCCTTCGTACAACTTCCTTCGGAGGGGAAGTGCGAGTAAAGCCGGCTGTCCCATGTTAGTAGTTTTAGATGTAAAAGATCAAGCCGAAATGACGCCTCTGAGTTAAATGCAAATTGCCTGATTCGTCGCCCAAAAATACCTCCATTCTCCGCTATTTGGTGAAACGAGCGTAGCGAAATTTGCGTGGTCAGACGGAAGAGCGCCACGTACAATAAAGCATCAATTCAATTGAAAGTTAAAGATAAGATTGTCAAAGGTTTGGGCATATTTTCGAGGCATCATGAGGGAGGCTAGTCATCACACTACCTTTATTCTTTCAGACTAAAGCAATGGTAAAGCAGCCTTGCGATTACCTGCTCAGGAGCGGCACGGGGACAGAGTATGAAGGCTCAAGAAATAGTAAACGTTACTTAGAGAACATCAGTTTAAACATGAAATCTTACAAAAAAATATGCAGTTAAATACATTTAAAAATGGTAAGAAAATGATATTTTTATACTTTAAAATGTAATTCGTATGCAATAATATGATAAGACTTTCCTCACAAACATGCAATGAAAATCAATTTGGCTGAAATGTAGTATACGATACAATCTAAGGAAGTAGTTTAAACCGGCACTTCGCGCCATTCCAGCGTTAACTAGACAGTTTGAATTCTGGAGGCTTTCTTGAAAAGTGATGTCTTATAAAAGTGAATTGGTAATTATGCGTTGTATAGACTCGAGGATGTTTATTGTGAACGCGAGGGCCGAAGGCCCGAGCCTCGCCGTGACTAGGATCCGGGCGAGCGAAGCGAGAAAACTTGCCTTTGAAAGTAAATTGGCGTTACAATGCGGCGGGGACAAAGCTTATGAAAGGCGAACCATGAAAATCGCATATCCCTAAATTTTATTCATTTCTATTAGAGCACGAACAGTAATTACGGCTTAAGCCCCGCCGCCACGCTTCTCTAAGGGTGTACCGTATACTAAATTTTAACCATCAATTTTAAGTAATAAAAATACTAGAAAGAAATTAATCAAATCAAAATAAATCACTGTTAAAAATAACGTATTTTGTAATAAGCATGCACATCACACCCTGACACGAGTACGATTTTGAGGGGGAAAGAACAGCATAACGTGGAACAACTAACAGTTATTTACGCACCAAGGACGTTACAAGTACTTAATGCACTTGGGAAAAATTAATGATACTGTAACCAAATGAACCTGACCCGCGTTCGGCATGCCACTTCGCAACGTAATTAAACTTTTTTTTTAATTTATCAACTATCTTTAACTCAATTTATTTTATCATTTCCCAAGCTGGGTACCATTTGTAGCTTGTTTATGATTTTTTTAACTTACTTTCCCCTGGTATGCTAGTAATTTGATTGCTCTAATAATTCACAATTCGGTTAGCTCTTTTTCTATTAAGATCTTACATTAGTTACACGTACAACATATGTGCTGCACGAGTATATACAAAAAAACATTCCTGGAACGTCTGTGAAATTTACTACCTATTGAATTGATGGCAATTCAATGAAATATCGGTATTTTCTTTTCAAACAACAAATAACATTTATTGAAACATTCTAATTACATGTCTCGAGCTCGTTGAGAGTGAGAGTAAGAATTCGTGTGTTTTTGCTAAAGCTGAATTTTCAACGTTCTCCCCTAATCAATTACATGATAATAACACCAGGCGGTACCGTTCCTCGACAATACGATTCTAATCTAGCATCCAGCATGGCGCACCTAAATGTTTATGGTTCGTTGCTATGCTATGCGTATTCCTTGGATTTTAACATTCCGGATGCATCAGTCGTCTTATCACTCCAAAGTGACATTCTAGTATATCACAATACATACCTATTCTGCGCATAAATCTTGCAGACGCCCCAATTAACTACAAAGACGTCGATGATATCTCGTCGCCATCTTAACATTTCATTCCGTCGCGCACAGATTCTTCTAGTATCACAGAATCACGTTCTATTACATCTTTTGTCGCATAACGCGTAAAAATTGTTATTTGCACTACCACAGCACTCCCAAACGCACTTTCGGTAACACAAGTGGAATATTTCACCAGCTTCGCAGCAAATGCCACCACAAGGTACTACGCTTCAAATTTTCTGTAGCGGGAGAACGTGGTTTGGTACGTCGTGAACTCTTCCGTTAACGAGAGACGACTGGAAACCCCTGCCACTTCCACATTTCCCCTCATCCCCCACCACGACCACTTTCTTCCCTAACTCGAATAGCGCAAACCGCCGCTTAGAACTTCTTGCCCAGGACTCCTCCAATCGCAAATTCTGTCGTGCCGAGTAAGTACCTACACAAAACCAAATTTACTACACATAATACTGGAGAAAGACGTATTAAGTGTCGTAATTTCCCTGGGTAATGTTAACAAAAACTGGATATTAACATTGTTGGTAAAACTTTTAATATACTCTAAAAATTCAATAACTCAAAATTGTTGTTTCCTGATAAATTTACATTAATTGACAAATTAAGGTGCAGTGTTTTTTTAATGTACTAGATTATAGTTACTGCAGTAGTGCAATAAAAATATCTAAATTTCATATATTTTATTGCAATTGTAAATTAGCATGTTTACATTTCATTAAATAAAACAAAGAAAAATGTTTTTAAACTTACTAAAACCATAAAATTTTACAAACGAAATGTATTTGATGTATTAGAATTTCATGCAATATTCCTGTTTTACAATCATAAAACTTTGAATATAGATAACGAAATTTTATATGAATATGTTATTCTACAACAAAATTACCAATTCCTCAAAAATAGACATTACAATGTTCTTGGTTTTTAATCATAATTTACTATATCTCTCATTTTTGCTGACGTTCCAACTGTCTACAGAATATCTTAAAATTTGTGGGATCATAGTGCGATAAACTTCATAAAAACCGTAAATGAACTAAGTTACGTAATTAAGATTTTTAATCCTACAAACAAAGAATGAAACTCTGAACTTATAACTATACCTCGGTGATTAAATATTACGTTCAGACATTCTTTAAACGCCTGTGTGAGTGTGTTCCAACGAGTATAGAAACTGAAAGAAAACTTTGCACCCTACGGACTTTGGAGAGACGTCCATGGTTAAATCCACTTCCTATATTATCAAACCTCCAAAGGAATGTACATAAAACAGAATTAAACACTAAATTAAGTTCATTATGATATACATTCAGAATCTTTCAAATTCTGTCAGCCTTCATGCAGCTCGTAGCGTGTATTTTGCAAATGCGGCATTCCCGTCTGAGATATGGCATACTATTCTGGGGAAGTTCATCATGTAATACTCCGACCTATAGATCGCAAAAGAAAATTTTTCGAATAATGAAAAAATGACATCCACGTGATTCCTGCAAGCCTCTCTTCATTGAGTTTAGAATCTTACCATTGTCTTGTCTATTTATATAATAATCTGTAATATTTGTCAAAACTGACTTAACATTTTCATGCAATACTGATATTTATAATTACAACACACGTCGTAGAAATCATGTTCATCAAGTGTCAGTATCAACAGCTCACTATCAGAAATCCACAAACAATACATATACTTTACTTTACAACGCACTGCCAGATGACATTAAACAATTGAAGTCGGTACACAAATTTAAGTTAAAAGTAAAATCCTTTCTGCTGCCTGTTGCTATACAATTAGAGACTATTCTGATCATCAAAAAGAAATATAATGTTTATTTTCACAAAATAATGATATACAATGAACTAATTTACATTTGTACTTGTTACGGTCTCTACAAAAGGCAACCTTTCTTCCCAAATCGAAAGAAAATTATCGGGTGTAGATGGTCTCCCACTAATGTACCCTGAAACACCGGCAAAGACACTGGTTTTCGTTATCGGCGACCGCCGTCCCCCCCCCCCCTCCCGTTTGCTGGCGAGACTGCGCTCACGACGGGCAACAGCTCCGAAGTCATTTCTCCGCCAGTTGGCAAACGCTGCCCTCGACGATCAAATATTTTGATCAAAAGCCAGAGGCAATCGCTTGAATAAGGTGTGATTGACCGCCTAGGAACCCACTTGACGCATGAGCCTAGCGTCGGCGGAGATTGGTAAAATTTTGAATGCCTCACGCGGTTGACGAGGGTGCCCATGCTGAACCGTGTAGGCCAATTTTGATCAAGCATTTCGTCAGTCACTCGCCAGCCTGAAGATACGCCGCTTCCACGAAAGGTGGAAACTGAAAATTTTAAAAATTTTCGCGTAATGCTTCTGAAAGTTCGGAACGCGAGTTAATCATCCTATTAAAATTATATAGGGATTTCCCTGAGCTGTGAAAAGTAAAAAACAAAGACTACATTAAAAAAATAATAAAAGTGCGGCATTTGAAACTAGTGGTGGTAGAGAATGGCACAGACTTTCTCGTATAGAGAAAATCTGTGCCCTTCTGTACATTTGCGTAAGTACGAGTGTCGTACAAGTATTTTTCACAATGCTTGTTTTCAAGCATGATAAAGTGAAACTAGAGCACCGCTGCAAGATACGATGGCTGGAAAGCGCTTTTCTCCCACTTCCAACAGAAGCCCAAAAGGTAAGTTGTGTAGCGCGCTAAAGCGCCTAAACAGTTTTTTAGAAAATTAAAGTTAATAAAACGTTTTTTAAGACATTTTATCGACTAATTTTGTAAATAACAATTGTTTTGATAAAACGCATTGTTTTGATGATTAAAACGGAAAAAAATAGGGTGATTTTTTTTGCAATTTTCTCTGTGAAGCCCATGTTTTTTGAGGTGACAAAAATCAAATTCGAATTCAACACCCTCAACACATACAGAACCGATAAGGAAAAAAAACTTTCGGGTTTTTTTCCTGGGTCAGATACTAGACTAATTGGGCCGTACCAACTTCACCAAAAAATCACAACTCGGTTGGTCCATTGCAATGAAGTTCCTGCAGTCTTTTGGTTCCTGTCGCGTGGAACGTTGAGTTCATGCCGGTGAGGCGCCCAGGAGCTGACGAGATCTCTCGGGAATTTTGAAAGCTGTTCAAAAGTTCGTGTCAGAGAGTTTGAATCCCCTTTCTCTTTGAAAGTTGGCCGACGGTTTTTGAAGGAAAATTATTCCATCTCCAGAGCGGTATGCTTGAATTGTAAGCTCTTTGCTCTTAATTTGCCCCAAGGAAGTTATAAATGGCTTATATGGCCGCCTATGTGCCAACAGTTCACGATTTGATTTATTAGACAAAAAGCAGTAAAAACTGTATGTGACATGTTGGGGAGAAGTAATATCTGTGCACGTTGTCTTGAGCTCCAGAAATGAAACGGTTTCTCATTGTATACCACTTCTTACACCAACGTCGTTTCCTCTTAAGACTTCGGAAGACTCATGCCGTTAGTAGTCGCCTGTGGATGCCTGGCATCTCCTCTCTTTTCTTTTTGGCTTTACTATCAATTAGTTTTGCGATTTATTCTTCGTGGTATTCAGTTTCCTTAAGTAATTTTTAAAATTAAAATTTAGAAATGAATTTTAATTGTTTCAAATGCAAACGAATCTGGTCGCGGGTGGGGTTTGCAGGAATGCATTCTATTTAAACATATTAACGCGTACGAGATTTTTTTTTCTTTTCTTGGAGGTAAATTACTGAAAGCTCTAGAAGAGTAGCACAATACTATATAGCATTTGCATATAGCATACTATATAGCATTTGGCAGTTGTCGCAAATGGCCTGGGGACGCTTACAGTCCCCGCGCGACTATTTAAGGGTTATTTTTCCCCTCTTGAGGACGACCAATGCCAAGGCAAGAAAGACCAAATCTGCATTCGACATCGCACGATCAAAGTCTCTATTCGACATCTCACTACACACTGTCGTTCCGAGATGTAAACTAAACTAAGAATGAGTTTGATCCAAAGATTGAATTAGAAACGTAGCTTGCTCGACTAGGGCCTTCTTTAGATACCCCAAAACTCGGAGAAAATCCAAAAACCAATGAAACAGTTTGGATTTTGATCGAAAAATTCAAGTATTTGATAATAATTGTCCGCCTATTCTCACACTGAGCATACCGACCAAATTCTCCTACTCAGTGCGTAGCATTTTACGACACAACTGGCGCGATGCGGTAGCAAGACTAAGGGAGAGCTCGCGCGTAATTAAATATTTTCTATTTATGCGATGCGTTACGGAGCAACAAATGTTTTGATAATAGTTTGTAAAGAACTGTTCTGAGTACCCATAAGTGCGCGCGTTCGCGCCATCTGCAGATATTGTTGTGTCTTTTCCGATAGACGTGTGTAAGCTCACTATATTTTATTGACACGTTATAACAAACGATACGGAGATCGGTATACACTGCTTAACTTACCTGGTTCGCGAGGACCGTGGTTACGAGGGAAATGTGAAAACAGTTGAAATGTTGCTCCTTGTTCTCTGACAGAGGGAATTATGAGAGGCAAAATATGAAAAATCAAAAAAATTAACACCTAGGTAATAAGTAAATCTGAATCAATGAAATTAGGTAAAAAACAATTATGTACGTATCACGGGCGTTAACTGGTTTTAATGATGTCGGGCGACAAAATGCCCTGGGGCATTTTGTCGCCGATCCATCACTGAAACCCTTATAACGCCTTGGGACATAAATAACTAATCTCGTCTTACTAAATAAGTGGTACAGAGAAAGTACTATAATCGTGCAATGGAAATCGGCAATTTTTCGACAGAAAAAACACTTATTGACGGTCCCTATAAAAGAAAGTAGGTAACGAAAAAGTTCATAAATCTTGTTCCTACAGAGATAGTAAACTACTTCCTCCTTCATAAACGTTGCGTAGACAGAATTGATGTTTTGTGGTTCTTCGGTACCGAAAATCGATTGGCGGGAAAACGTCCGCCTGTGGTCAAGGCTAAGCCGTTCAGACAATTTTCTCCAAATTGATGTATCCCGATCGATCTAAATGAACTCCAGGCCCAGCGAGTTTGAAAATGATGTTTTTATTTTTGGAGGTACTTTACATGAAGCATCAACAATTTTAAAATTGTCTCAAATATATCATCAAATTGTTGGATTAAACTTTGTCCCCAGCGTAAATGATGCTTAAAATAATGGTCTCATTTTCGTTGATATCTCTATTTTTTTTAATTGTAAATGTTCCAAGCAATACAATATTAAAGATTTTTTTGTTAATAAAATTCGCTGTCCGAACACAATCTTAAAATAAGGTCATGTACAATCAGGGAAACCGAACTGCAGGGATGTCAGAAGTATTTTTCTTTACGGGGTAGGGGTTCAGTTCATTAATATAAGACTTTAAATAAGACAAACAATTATACACAATTTATAAATTATATCACAATTAAGAAAAAAAGTATGTAAAAATAATAAATAATTGATATATTTATTACCAGTAGAGCACTGGTGAAGAGAGAGTAATTGGGCTTCCATCTCCCCCTCCCCTGCAAGGCTGATGACAAATATTCATTATTCTGTTGTTGTTTTTTTCTACACATTACAAAAAAATTTCATTAATACTGAAAATTACACAATATCTCACTTGTATACTGTATAAATTACCACATAAAAATTACTTTTAAGTCCAGCGTAAATGTAAAATGATTTTTTATAAAAAAAACCACCACCACTTGGACACTACACCAATAGCTCCGATATAAATAATTATAAACGTTGTCTTTGCAAACAATAGTATTTACTATACGAGCAGCTTTCGATGGCTTAGCCATCATCATCAGTTGTCTGCTCAATGGAAGCCACAAAAACGACTACCGACTTAGTAGTCGTTTTTGTGGCTTCCATTCAGCAGACAACTGATGATGACTAAGCCATCGACAGCTGCTCTTATAGTAAATACTATTGTTACAATGACAACGTTTATAATTATTTCATGAAAAATGCCAACAATAACGCACCACAACACCTATATAGCTCCAATATATTTTATAATTCTATGCTTGTTTGTAAATGGTGCAGTGCAGCAAGTGCTGAAAGGTACAGACTATCCAACCCCTCTGACACATACGCCCAACGTCCCCACTGAGTTGGCCAGAGCCACTGCCTCGCTTCACATTTATTTACATCAATTCTAAGCCAGTAACGGTAACAAAAATTCTAGAAAAGGCTATGCAGATTTTGTACACCTAATCAATTAAGTTATACTGTTTGCGTTATTATAACTACAGTTCACAAGGAAAGTCTCTCTGTAGTGAGCTGAATCAGGGATTCCTATTAATACTTGCATTTATATTAGTAGCAACTACAAATCTGGGAAGCAAGGGAAGGGGACAACACTTCCAACATCTATTATGATTGTGGTGAGTCCACAGTTTACGTTTTCATGCTGCAAGTCATGCTACCAACATAATTTCTTTGGCAAGCACTCTCACCAGCAAGGTGCCCCTGTGGAGAGACTTTCTTGATGCACTTTGTTTTGTTTTACAGGTACAATGTACTAGATATAAACTGTTACTGTTAAAGTTAGCAAAAAGCCTCTAGTTATACTGGCAGGAAGAAAGAGAAGAAAGAAAAAGCAGACATATAAATTACCTTTCTACAAGTTAGTAATTTAATTATTTTACTACTGTAAGGTAATTTACAGATCAAATAACAGATATTTTTAAGATCTTTATTTTTTCACGGAGTCTGTTTCATTAGTTATATAAAGGCCTGTAAATTGTACATACTTTTTTACCTGAGAATATTTCACAGAACTGTAATTTTGAGCATGTCATGTTACAGCATTACAGAATACAATATTTCTTTCACACACTTTATCGACACATTCATTAGCAGTGTTATTACATCACCACCAGAATAATTTAGTGAACATATTAGTAGATATGGGTTAGAAGTGGAAGAATTTATCTACTCTAATAAGATGATAACAAACCAGAAAGAAACATCATAAAACATGCTGGAAGCGAGAGTACTGGCTTTTCAAAACAACATTGGTCATGCCATAAAAATATTTTTGAAGATTTGTATTTTTTTTTAATTCTAATTTTCCTTCCAATGACAGTTTGTACAGTTGCTAGAGCAACACTTCTGAGCAAATGATCTCGCAAATATATTTAAAGCCTCTTTTGAAAATTTAAGTTATTAAGATAACCCTGAGGAGAAATACTTGCATGGTCCACAATCAAAAAATTGATGTCTTTCACTGAAATGAAAGAACTACATTTCTAGACTTTTCTCTAATTCTTCCAGATAAACTTTTAGTAATATTGTCATCAATGTATAAATGTGCATAAGAAACCCTTTTACCAACTACTTCAGACAAGTAAACATTTTGACAAGTTTTCGATAAACTTGAGATTCTTATGTTGTAACATTGTACCTTCTCATTAATTTCCAGAGCATTAAGTAGCTTATTCTCTTAAATATGATACTTGCAAGGTATCACAACATAAGAAAAACATTCATCAAAGAATATAAAAAAATAATTTTCTTATAATTATTTATAAAATCACACCCAAGCAGCAACTAACATTTTACCTCTAATATTCAGAAGTTAATGTAATTTAGAGCAAGAATCATCTAACTAAAGTAAATCAGGAAATATGGTACTATTACATTCTACCACTAAACTTTATACACAAATTAAAGAAATGTATACATCTGCTCTATAAAATGTTTTTTGTTCAAGTATTAAAAGGTTCAATTAAAGTTCCTAAAAATGACTGACTAGAAAATTGCAAACCTCATTCCTGATACTAATTTGTCCAAATCAATAATGTACAGTTTTCAAATACTCCAGATGTCTCTAAATAAAATAAAAGCATAGGATAACTTATTGATTTTTGGAGAGAGAAAACCCAGGGTTCTCTAATTCAGTCAAGTCAATCAAACATACCACTGTCTGAGAGATGTTTGGAATGTACCTGGCAAAATACCAAAATAACCTATAACCTTCAATATGAATGCCAAATGTTTGGAATGTATTGTTCATTTTTAAAAATAAAACTTGGCTTTTTTTAAGTATCTTCATCTGCCAGAGTAGAACTTGTTTGTTTGAATTGTTTGTGACTGATAAGTTTGAAATGTGTCAATAGACACTCCGCATATCTTGACAGAGAAACTTCCAGTCATCTGTTAAATGAGTATATGCAAGTTTTGCTTAAAGAGGTCTTGCAATGAAAAAAGAAAATTTTGGAAACAAACTTTCTAATACATGTATGTTGGAGCCATAAAGACAAATCTAAAAAATACCTTTTCATTCTTGCATAATAAATGCCAAAACCTACAAACTAGTCTGTAGGGCCCTATTGAAGAGTAAATGTCAGTTATGTTTCTTAGCTAAAACAAGAATGGAAAGTATATTTTAAAAAGGAATTGAAATTATAAATTAGGTAAACAAAATTAGACAAAAACACTTCCCAATTAAGAAAAAAATACATTACTCTAATTGTTTTCCCAAAGGAGTAACTAGAAAAAACACCCGCTCAATGGGATGGAGCAAAAGGAATGGATACAAGTTTTGGAAAAAAAGGAGGGAGAAAGGAAAGGAGGGAGAAAATGCAGCCAGTCGAAATGAACAAAAAGATGGGGGAAATGATTAAAAACCTATAAACTAGGTTAAATACTACTTCCCTATCCAGGTTGAGAATTTTCAAAACCTAACAGACTAAGGTTAACAACCTTCAAAGAGGGGAAAAAGTTAAGATGAAAAATGATACCATAGGCAATTGTGATACTCTTGGAGTGAGATAAGAACACAGGTAAACAGGTAACAAACACCCTTCCTTCACTCCCCTTGCATATTCTCAATACTACCATTGAAACCTTGGGTTTCCTACCTCAAAGTTATCAGTGGTATGGCCAGTCTCCTACTTAACTTGTATGAGTTTTGAGACATTCTCTACATTCTCAAACTGCCTTCAACAATACAGGAACAAATACCTATATAATAGAAAAGTTGGAGCTACGGGAGAACTATAAGGAATAAAGTATAAAAAGCAAGTGCTGCATCTCACTGCCAGAGGACATTTCTTTACCTTTCTTACAGTATCTAATATACATATTCATCCACCAGATCTGATAAAAAGATAATTCTCTTGCACAGTCACAGAAGCTTTCAAATAAAATGCCCGTCTCCCACAAAACAGCAATCTCTTAATTCCAAACAACAATAAAACACTCTCATTATCTTGGCAGTGCTTAAGATAAAAACACGAGCTGATATAAAACTGGAACACGATTGGTAACAATACATTTTCTGCAACTGGCTGAAAGTTCAGCAAACATTAGCCTATGATTCTCTCATTTTTGACTTCTATGATAATATGGCAATACTAGGCACAACACTAACATAGGAACTGGTGTTTGTCACTTTAGTTGGCCCTTTAGGAAGACTATGTAAAACTTGAGAGCAATCTAGTCACTACCGGCTTCCATGATCACTGCTGTTTACAGCCAATTCTTCCAGCTGCAACAAAATTTTGATTAACAGACTTCTAATGCAATAAAATTTAAATGAAATTCTCAATTATAATTGTATAATTTTAATTTAATTCTCCTAGGAATGAATCCTGAAATTAAATTTTCCATAATTATAATATGATATTGCATCCACAACAATCTAAATTATTAAGATTAAGTTTTAAAATGGTTGTCACAATATAATTCTATTTACTTGTTGTTTAGTCCCTTATTTTAAATTACGGACAACCACAATGATAAGTGCCAAACATTTTTTCACATAATAATTTTATTCACTTGTGTTATGACATTTCGGAAACAAAACAGTGTCCCTCATCAGGTACAGCTGAAAATTTAATTATTAAATTTTTTCTTCATTTTGACTTCATGAAAAAATGTTATAATTAAAATTTCAGTTGTACCTCATGAGGGAGACAAAACAGTCTCTGAAAACATCATAACACAAGTGAATAAAATTATAATGTGAAAAAATGTTTGGCACTTATCGTTGTGGTTCTCCATAATTTAAAATAAGGGACTAAACAACAAGTTAATAAAACAATCTAAATTGTAGACAAAAATTGAAAAAAACAAGTTTGAAAAATTTTTTTAAAAAAATTAAAATATATGCAAAGTAATATGACCCTTGTCCCTTTCCTTTCCAATCAGTTTTGTTCTTTTTAATCTGATAGAGGTTTACATTCAATTTCTTTAGAACCCAAATTCTCTGGAATATGTTGTCAGGAGCACTAACATTCTCAGACTTGTGGCACTCGAACAGGTAGCACCTTGCAAATTGTTCAAACTCTGATAACTAAGGTTTAGAAGTTAATGCAGTATCAAAAGGAGAAATATGCAAACAAATCTGCTCTGACATTTACAAATTAATGAAATATGCTCAAACAATTAACAGTTTTAGGTGTTCATGAACAAATTTAAAAAAATGTATTTCAACAATTAATTTTGAATTTTTGTTTCCATTTAGTATTCCAGTGATAATTTTTGAAGTAAAATATAATGATTTTGGCTGTATCATCATCTAAGTATCAATTCCAATGTCACAAATTCTTTATCAAAGATAAATTATCACATAATTCATAATCAGACAAATTGTCTCCTGGTATCAATGCCATGATATCATCTAAAAGATGTTCAGGCAAAAAATACACTGCTGCAACAAGCAAAAGACATTCCTATGATTCCTCATAAATAGAATTCACACTTGCATTTGTGAAGTACACTTTTAGGTTTGAGGAGACAAATATGCATATTAATTGAAATTCCAAGAGAAATATGTCACATAAAAACAAAAAGCAATAAAATATGAATAATAACTAAAATATAACGGAAATATGATACATTAACACAAAATGCACCAAATGCGCACTAATATGCTATTTAAAATCACAGAATTTCTTTAGATTGTGTTCTGGGGACTTTCGATAATCAGCATGTTATAAATCTCGTAAATAAAAATATGATTTTTCATAAACTTCCGAGCCTTACAGATAACTTATTTCCAGGCCTTTTGTTCTCTCATGATTCACAAGAAAATGAATAATTGGATTGGATTGCTTCAAGTTTTATGTAACTTTAATTTGGAGCAAGCTTCAAGAAGCAAACAATACACAAAAACTGAAAGACTACATGTTCAGATAGAATAAATAGCTTTTCAACCCCATCTTCAACTCAACATTAACAACTCTGATTTTGCTTTAAAAAAATCAATACGAAGAAGTTTTCTCATTTTAGGAGAACTCGTATATAAACAAGAGATATTTCTTCTTGAAAACAATTTGGAAAAAAAAAAAAAAAAAAAAACAGAACGGCCCACTTTGAAACTAAGAAGAAATGTTTTTCCTGTGAATCCTTTTCAACAATTTCAAAAGATATAGAATATTTTATCTACACTACAAACAAAATATCCATTGAATTAAGTTAAACACCAAGTTTTAACTAAAAATTTAAAAAATTATATCAGATTTCTTTTTGTTTTAATTACCACATACCTCTTTCTCTTCATCTACGGAGTCCTCTTCATCATCACTTCCGTGGACTGAAGCTGCTGGAGTAGTGGGGCGAGAGGAGGAGGGAGAAGGGGGTTCAGACAGAGGTCGTGGATAATTGAGCTTCGAAATATAACGCTCTTCCTCAAGAGCAGCCATCTCAGGATATACTTTGTGGAGAGCTTTTGTCCTTGCATGGCGGTAATACTGAAAATAATAAAAGCATTTTCAGAGGCAGCTTTCTACTTTTTATTTGCAACGATAAAAATAATAGTCTTTAGCAAATGGTTAAGAAAAAAATTGCAAAATAGGAAGAAAATATATTTGGAGAACGAATAAATTCAATAACCGGCTGTGCACTCAAAAATCACCACTTTCATACAAATGAATAAAATGTATATTAAAAAAAAATAATAATAATCAGAGGTGGCATATTTGTGATTTATTATTTATTACTGGAGACTGAAAGTTTGGCAAAATGCATTAACACTATTGTTATGATTTTCAGACTTCAAATAAAATAAATCACGTAACTGCTTCTGGCAATATATTAGGGGATTCTTATTTTGCCTCTCCCCCGACTTTACCATTCTATGCTTATTTTAAGTATTTTGACATTTTTCTTCCTTTTTCATCAATACTTTCTTTTTTCTCCTGGAAAGACAATCAAACAGAAAACCTATTTGCAAGTCTCAGACTCATTCACATTTTATCTTTCTCTGCAATTGGAGGCACAAAATTAGGCAGAATTGTTGATCTCTAACTCTAGAGTAAAAAAACATCTCGCATTAAAGTAAGGCAGTAAAAGTCAAAATCCTTGGATTTCTTACATTGATGCAGACAGACATTCTTTGGCCGTAAAGATTCCCATTATGTGCTTTAATTCAAATACAAAGCTTTCTGCCATGATATACAAAACTGCACAGCTCAGAATTGGTGTTTACATAAGTTCAAATAACAAAAATACTTCACTGATACCATAAGAAGATTCAAATAAGAATAGTTGAGTGCACACAGGCACATTGTAGAGTTAGTATTGTAAATAAACGAATTTGTACTCGTGCTGAAATTTAGTGAGCCACTGCTATTATTTTTCAGTAGAATGAAAAGTGCATACTTTTTGATAATCGATTAAGTGTTCCATTGTAGAAAATTTAAAGAAATATCTTATAGATATGTGCAATCACAATTGCAAGGAAGATAAAGTTTTATATGAAGGTGTTAAAGTCAATATTTAAATAATTATAATTGACATGAAATTATTTTGACTACTTGTTCTTGAAGCACAAATGTCAAATTTTTCACATTTTTATGCACCCCCATTTTACTAAAAAATGATGCCTTTTTGCATGTCTATTTCAGTAAAGAAATGCCTGAACTTCGAGGTTCTATTTACTACTGAATTAATACTTGTTAATTATATTTTAAGCAAAATAATATTATAAAATAACTTTACTGACAGATGAAAAATGGTAATGTATAATATCATCCAGGATAGCCAAGAATGAATTGACTCCGGCCGCAGAAGCCTACAGACGTATTCAACTTACAATGCCCAAATTTCTCCAATCCAATAAATCACTCAGCCGCTCTGTTCGGTTACGTTGGATGATTCGTTGGCGACGATTGAGCCTTGAAAAATCATACATAAATTGAGCCAATTGTTGCACAGACCCTTCAAGAGAGATATATCTTCGGTCAACAATATAAATCCCATAGCTCATAGGGTCAGCTATATGCTCTTGCATAAAGCATCCAAAACCTGAAGAAATTTTTTTTTATTAATATTCCAAAAGGAGAAAAATCATCAATGGAAAACAAGAACACTTATGTACAAGCATATGGTTATGATATTATAAAAGAGCCAATCATATAATTCTATAATCAAAACAAACTGAGTATGAGGTTTAATAAAGAGTTTATCATAGATCAAATGTGGATTGCAATAACAAAGAAAATAGCTCACAAAATATGGAAGGCTTGAATTTTAGTTTGTGAACATAAATAAACTGACATTAACATGCAGATTTGATTATATTGCAAAATAAAGTTTTCAGTAATAACTTGGTTATTAATACCAAAGGCTATTATAAATTTAATTAAAAATGTATTATGGCATTGGCTTTAATTTATGATTTAAGTGTACCATGTCAAAATTTTAACATATTCTTGATGAAAACAAGCTTTAAAAAATGTATTTCAAGTAATTACATAACCCACCTGACAAATTAGTTGTGATGGATGGAATGCCCATCACAGTACATTCAGCAGGTGTATAGCCCCAGGGTTCATAATAACTTGGAAATACACCTAAATGACAACCTCGCACAAATTCTTCATAGTCCAGACCAAACAGAGGGTTGGTAGATGATAAGAATTCTGGATGGAATACAATCTAGACATGAAAAGCAGTATCCTATTAAAGATACAAGAATTTCTGAAAATCAGTATCATTCAATTAAAAATAACAATCAGAACTACTGCAGTAAAACATGATTAAGACCAAATATTTTGTCCAATATGTTTACATGTTTCTTCTTTTTACCTCAGTGATCAAGTGTTTTAGAAGATTTTCCCACCTCACACAACTAAAAGTTTAATGTACCCCCACACAGTGAATGGTTTAAATCATCATCATCAAGCCTTTTGAGAACCCCCCAGGATAAGCACACCATTGTTTTTCAACCAGTAAAAGATTTACTAAAGAACTTACATTATTTTTAATATAATTTTAACAATGAAACAAAATATTCAGAAAACCCATAATTTACATCATAAACACACAGGAAAAGTTTGAGAATGGAAGAGATTTAGTCCACTGTCTTAGATCAAAGAGAAAATGGGGATAAGATTTACCCGAAAGGCTTTAACACACAGTTCCGAACATCAAAAAGAAAGGAAAAACAAGTTATTTAAACCATTGCCAATCAACATGATTCTCTGCAATAATGTTGTAAATTTATAAACAAATTCTTGCCCACATTATAACCAATTATAGTTCTCAAAACCATTCCATTTTCACAGTAGGCATGTTTCTCTCGTAGAGATATTTTCATGTACCAAAATACTTTTTACCAGAAACATGCCCCCTGGCCTTTCATCTTGCAAGTCATGATGATGATGATGAAAATACCTTTGTGCTGAGATTTCTCATCCAGCATTGCATGTTTCCTTCTCTTAGTTATTTTTAAATGTACTTTGTTTCACAATATTACAAAACCAATTTCTTTTATTTTGATTTTTCTAATATGTTATGCAAAAGAAAAAAATATCTGATGTTTTGAAGTAACTAGAAACAATACCACATGATAATTGCAATTATACCAGTAAAAATTAGAGAGTTTGTGCACCTTTGAACATTAAAACACTATCGATCTATGCATGCGCAGATCAAGTTTCACATCACTTTAGTGCATCTGCACATGCACAGAAGATCAATAGTGCTGTTCGCTATAGCAACTCTATTAGCAACATCTAGTATAATGCCTTATCAATTGATGATTTTGTGATTTTAGGGATCAATCGCAATAGTTAATAGTCCCATAAGTGTTATGCTTGTTATGTTATATACTGGAAGGAGGTGATATTCCTCGCCCATTGGAAGATGCGGTTCAGTAATGACTTACATGTCCATTTGTGGGTCCCCAATCCCAGTTATCTCTGCCACTGAGGCACTACCTCAGCTGGGTCAGCCTCTAAGAACCCCACAAGGGTGGCTCTGTTGTGCATGTGTATGTGAGAGGAGTGGACGGAGCCCAAGACCTGTTTATTAAGGTTCTGCTCTTGCACTGGCTTGGTATATGATCAAAGAAACCATGTAAAACTCCTGACTGACTGGCAGCTAGAATTTCCCACCAAACAGCTCCTGATTTCAATCTAACTATCTAGCTATAGTGTCAAAAATATGCCATTATAAAATGTAAATTCTATGACTGAGAAGGTAACTGCAGTGGCAACCACTGTTGCCCTGAGCCATCACAGCCAGTTTAACACCTTACAAATCAATGAAACATTCAAATTTTATTGCAAAAATAAATTGCAGTTTTTGTGCTTACATCTATTCAGTCATACATTAACAGTTAATATTTAATATCTGGAAAGGCACACACCTTCACCCGATCATGACAGGTATTAAACAACTGACACCGCCGAACTCCATTCAGAACAGGATCATTCCAATCATCTACCACGTTATGAGTAGTGACAGGAGGAAGACCATCCCGCTGAAGGGCATAAATACATCGCTTTATTTTTACAGTATCCTCTTTGAGCAGAAGTTCTCCAGGTGCTGGTAATCGACCACTGCAAATACAATGAAATGAAAGCAATCGGAATAATTCAGCAGCTGGAATGAAGTCATTGCTCTCAAATGCTAAGCAATGCTGCATTGTATGCTGGCTATCCAGTATACAATACAGTAACTAGTTAGTATTGCACATGTTATAAACAGTAAAAACTAAGCCGGAATCGATCAGGACACAAAAATAAAAAAAATAAAAATGTTTTAGAGAAGTTTCCGTTTTATGAAAAGTTGTCCAAATTATGACACTTGTGATATTGACATTTTCATTTTGTGGAAGAAATCACCAATAAATAAATATTAAACATTCTTCATTGACAGCATCTGAGTTTCTCTTTCTTATATACATTTTATCTTAGCAGTTGTCATTACTAAATCACATGGGACAGAGAATTTAAAACAAACTTGCAGATGTATTCACTACATTAAGAATATCTCATGTCTCTGCCAATTGCAATAAATTCACAGAAACTCCGTTTTAAAAGGATTTTCCCTCCTAAAGGACACGAAAAACCATTCTGTTTCAACATTGGACAGTTTACATTTCATGCTGTGTAAAATACCAATTAACTTCATGGGCCAGAGAAATTTTCCAGTTAAAGCAAGTTTCCGGCTTGTACAGGTTTTGGTTTAGAAAGATTTTACTGTAATAATAAAACTTCACAAAGAATGTTTTTAAGAAAAAAGGTAATTCCAATCTCCAAAACAGTGTACATAATGTGCATAATTAAATATGTTTTGGTAAGTTCTCTCTCATTTATTTTATATTTTATACTTACTTCTTATATATTTTTTCACCTACACTTGATTTTTAAGTATATTCATTCTGTTTTGGTTGTAACTTATTTAAAAAAATATATTCAATTTTTCCAAAATTTTGTTCTTTATTTTTTATTTCTTGATGTAAACATGTCTTATTTTTATTTAATGTACATGCCTCATGACATGGGTATCCAACATGTGAAATGTCATGTATGAAAAATGAAGACTTTTATAAACATACTAACTAATTGCCAAAGAAATAAAAGGATATTTATGTTTCATTGTAAATATATAAATATCCATCACCTACAGAACTTAATCATAGGTCAACAAAGCTCAATTGCTGTCTTGAGCCGCCAAAGTTGCCGCCAAAGTTGCTTAATTTAATATGTTTCTGGCATGGGGGACAAAAACCACTTACTTGAGGCAAATTTCATACATGCGTTTTCCAATCTTCTGTTGAATTTCATTGATAGCTTCACGTAAACTCTTTGTTACAGCATGCCCTCTCAAACTTTCCACATTAAAGTTGTTAGTTTTTGCCGGAAAAATGAGAAATGCTACAACAGTTACATCTGGCATTGCTGACTGCAACATTAAGACAAAAATTAGAGCAAATTTTCTATCTAAGACAAAATTTAATAAAACTAAAAATTTAAAATGAACATCCACTTCTTAAACACAAAAATATTTCCTTACTTTCAGAAAGTGATTCAATCTTGCCAAAGCTTCTATAAATATATCAGCTCCTTTGTTGCCAAATTCATAACGACCAGCAATAAAAAAATAAAGTGTTTTATCAAGATCAAAATCATAATGTCTGAAAGAAACGTAATAAAATCACAGAACACTAGAATTTTTGAGAATGCACTTTATGTCATTTTACAAGAGCACAGCTACTGATAAAGAAAAGAAAAGTGATACATACCCATAAAAATGACCTCTTACAAACTCATGAATTTTGTCCTTTGAAATAGCATGAAGATTCTGAAACTCGTGCAAAGCTGAAAACTTTTTAACGTTGAGACCATTTGGAGTAATAACATCAGGTTTACGTTTAAGTAAATGTTCTGCTTCAAAACCAGTAATTTCAGAAACTGTGGTGAAAGTATGTGCCATGTGACTAGCAGCACGCTCCATACAATATCGATGGTAAATCTGACGCTTTCCAGCTTCTTCATCCACATTAAACTAAAATAATAATGGTTTGGTTAAGTTTTTTATTTTATCAGAATTCTCACAAAATAATAAACATAAAAATTGCCTTAAACATAAAACAATTTAAAGGGTGAAAGAAACATTAAAGTAAATTATATTTGACTTACATTTTCCATATTGTTGTAGAAATCTGTGTTTCCAGCACACAAGTATCGACCAAGTAAAGTGGCATGAGTAGTAAAAACTGTTGCTACATCCACATGACGTGTACGAAGGGCAATCAGCCCCACACCTGCCTGCCATTCATGAAAGTGAGTTACAATACGTGGTGGAGTATCCAGGCATTCTTCAGCAGCTTTGCGAAACTGAAATCATAGAATCAAAGATTGTAGACAATTAGCTCTAAAAAAAAAACCTATCACATGTTTGAAAATGTCAATGTCAACAAAACAAATAAGTGACTAAAGGTTAGGTTAGGTTATGTAACTATGACTCCAAAGACTAGTCCCAAGAAGAAAATCAGCTTAGTAGTTAATACACCTCAAATAAAATAATTTGATCATTTTCAATGTTATTTATTTTAATGTCATTTGCATTATCAACATTAAGAAACAATCATGAACTTAATTCAACATAAATTGCAAAAACCTTTTAGAGTACCACTTACTTCACCAATAAATTGAGCAACTAAGTATCCTAAGATCACAGCATCATTTGCTTCTACATCTAGGTGAGGTATTCCAATATTTGTCTTGTCCCAAAGTTCCTGTTTGTATTCATCTAATTTCCATGCTCCTGATCCTATGTCAAAAAGGATAACTTGAGGATTTCCATCAACAAGCCATGTTCCAGTATGAAGCTGTCAAAAAAAGGAACAAAAATAAAATAGGTGCACATCAAATTACATTCACTACAAATATTACCAATTAAAAATTATTCTTAATTTGTTTCAATTACAGAAATTTCACCCGTATGTGCTGAAAAATAAAAAATATTCCAACTACACTGTGCAATTTTTTTTTTTTAACCAACAACAATAAAACATTTATTTTTCCTCAGAAAGTGTAGGGAAAACATTAACATCATCGGTGTCATCGTCATTGTCATCGTCGTCATCGTCATTGAAGTCATAAACTCTTCAGGAAGAGGCCTAGTGCAGTGACCTGTTCTTTTGAATCCAATACTCCTTTAGTCACTGCTGAGGTGTTCCTGGTTCTCTCATCTTTTTCTTGGTCTGCCTGATTCTCTTCTTCCTCTTGATTTATCTTGTTTCATTCTTCTTGCATGTTCTTACCTCTTTCTTAGTGTCTTTCTATTTTATTATCTATGTTATTTTTCAGACTTTTACACATGTCCTCATTTCCAAAGCATTAGAGTACTTATTAATGACCTTAAGTCCCATTAAGTTTACTTGAGAAAACTTTCTAAGTAAATGGCGAGTGGTGAGACTAAATGATCTTAAACAAACACTTCTTCTGAAAACTAAGAAATTGTTCATCCCTACAATTCTGGACTTCATCTTTTCACTCATCTTCTAACAAAAGGAAGTGACAAAGCACTAGGTCTCTAACTCCAGCACTCTACACACAGTTAAAGCACAGCAGACATCATATATTGTGGTTAAAGTTTGTAACATAAAATGTGAATATAAAAGAGGAATTAAAGGAATGAGTAGCACAAGAATCCATTCCTTATTAAAATCTTTAAAACATCAATATGCACCAGTATTAATTTCATATAACTGTCCTCTTAATGAATTCATGCAAGATTGAAAGCAAATTCAGCATACTAACAATTAATTAAAAAATATTCAATTATTGTAATACAAATACGGTAAATAAAATGTTAATCTTGACAAGACCGACTTTCAATTTTTAAATTTATTTACAATTAAATGGATGAGAATTACATAATTCAATTTTTATTTAAACACTATTTTATCATCTATAAATTTAACAATATTAAAACAATTATCAGTTGGTCTTTCATGGGACTTTTTCCTAGTTAAGAATTTATTAAATAAATATATTTTGCACTCTAATAAAAAAGTATTTTGAAATATAGAGATCAGTATAAAATTAAGAAAAATTAATATTACTATTCAAGAATACTGATTAAAAAATCAAAAAATCAAGATACTTTCTTTGTAGCAATGTCACCTGTGTATTCTTAAAATGGCTTTGGTCAAATTTTAAAACTCTGCAAGCAAACAAGTTATTTAACATCAGTGATACACAAAATTAGATTTCATCAAGGTCATCAGTTTCAACACCAACAAGGTCACTAGATTTAAAACAGTAGAGAATAAACTGAATTACATATAGGTTTTGACTCTTTCAAGATTTTTATTATTAAGACATACAATTGAGATAACAATTGGATAGTAATTTCACATACTAAGAAAATTAAATTGTAGTAATTAGGTATTTTTGAAGTATTCTAAATTTACTTGAAATTTTAATATTCAGAAACTTTTAATATGTAACATGTCAGCTTTAATCACGTTTTAATTGACAATTTATGCTGTTTCAGATATTTTCAACTGTATACATTAGAATTCACTACAGTTATAAACAGAAAAATGTAGAAGAAAGCAAAATGTCTCAAAATTACACAAACACAATGTAAAATAATTTTGAGACCAGAGGTATATAATTTTAATTTTGGGGGGTTATTTACATGGAGCCTTAGTGATGTTTTCCTCAAAAATGGCTCCACGCTTTTTCTTTAATCTTTTGCTCGAATAGAAGAAAACACACATATAAGTATGTGTGTTTTCTAGATGAAAACACACATATAATGGTGCAGGTCAGATTTTCTCAAAAATCATTCTAAATGTATTCTTTAAATTACATTCTTAAAAAGAGGAATACTTACTTAATAAACTGCAAAGATCCTTCATAATTTTGAAAATTTCAAAAGATTAAATGTTTTTCAAACTCTTTTTACAACTTTAATATTGAAGCTAGAGATTTCTTTGTTAATGCAACAAATGCATCAATATTTGATCGTCAAATTATCTTGTGAACACATTTTAAAAATATTAAAGTGCGTAATTTTGAGTTGAAATGTGGAGGATAACAAGAACATTAAGAAAACATTATAATCCAATAAACTCAGCATACTCTGCGAGTAGTGCCGAAGCAGAAGGTGCAATTCTCTTCTACAGCACCCAGGTTTGAATCCCAGATTGAGTGGCTATCTTTCTTAGAAGCCATTTTCATTTTAACTTTTAAAAATTCAAAAAAGAATAAAGATGTATATTTTTATCTATGGTGCTACATTTGGAAAGGAGATTTTTAAAGGATGTCTGAAATGTTCTTAAGTTAGAAGTTGCAGAATTATTATATTACATAACTATTGTCAATAATACAAGAAAGTATGGGTTCTTCTAGCACTTCTAGTTTAAATTAATAGATGACAAAAATAGGGATTAAATAAAATGGAGTCAACAATTTTGAAATGTTGGACAGAAAGAATTGGCCTTAATCTTGCAAAGTTACAACAATAAAATTGAATAAAGTAAATTAAAATACCTTAAAACCCTGCTCTCGCATTTTATTCACCGCAAGTTGCAGGGGACCATGAACAGGAAAGTCAGCCTCTTCTACTTCTGTTCGGGCACAGTGTTCTTTATATGGTCCCAAGAGACAATACTGTTCTCCCAGTTCTTCAGTAGACACATAAGCTTTTGATCTAATAACTGTGTATATGCCACCAACTGAAATTCATAACAAGGCAATTAGATGTCAAAATATACTGGAAGATACCCTTTGAACACTGTAAGTTCCTGAGCAGCTTCCAAGTCTAACTAGAAAAATTAACCACTCAATTGCTGAAACTCTATAAAGAATAAACAGAAAATGAAACAAATTTACAGAAGACTATTTCATAAAATGTAACAGACAGTGATGAAAATCATGTATTTTCTTAACTGCACTTTCTGCTCTGGAGAATACTAACAAGTACAGACCAACACTACATACCAAAAGTACCAAACATGCCCACAAGGTTTATGTCTTCTCTACAGGAAAATGCTTTCAGAATATTTGTAATTTAAAAATTGTTTTAGAATTTAGATAATAGGCATTTTTCATGCGACAGATGAGCTTACCAGAAATTATATAAAACACAAACAAAGATTAAGGGAAAAATACATACAAAATGTCCATAAACTTGAATTTTTTTAAAAATATAACTTTTTCATTCATAAAAAAATATACTAATGTTGCTAAATTAGCAAAAAATCAAAAACTCCATTATTTTTATTACATCAAAGCAACTTTTGTTCATTAACCCCACAATAATTTTGGCTTCACCAAGTCATAAGTACAGTAATGTCTGTGACACAACATGTTTTTCTCAAAAACTTGGCGTTGTGCCCTCTGACAAGGTCATAAGCCCACTCACAAGCAAGTATTGCCAAAAAGCACTAAGAGGAAAAACTTGTCTTAAACGCACTCCTAAATATATCATACATACACATTAGGCACTTTGAACAATGTTGATGATCTACGAACCAACTTTGGGGAGATGGGGGTGTTTCAGACCTTTAGCCCCCTCCCCTCAAAACTGATAAAACACATTTAAAATTACAGTTTAACTAACTTTCTAAAGTAATAAAAACCATTCACTATCCCAATTGAATACATTAATTATTTTTTATAAAACTAAAAATTATCCCCATCTTTCAAAGTTAGTGAACAACTAAAAACAAGTAGTCTTCAAATAAAGCAAATCTACAGTATTACATCCCAAAATAGTAATAACAATGGGTTAAATTTGCCTCAAGACCCTTCTGGCAAATCTTACCTTTGTTAGCAACTTCCCAGGCAGCTTCAAACGTCCATCTGTTCTCTAAAGCTGCCATTTCCCCTCTATCCATAAATGCAAGGAGATCATTTTGACTTGCTCCTCGATAGAATCTTCTGCTTGCCCTATCCCTTGACATGGCTGCAAGATTAACATATTTCCTGCATTTTACAAACTTGATAGATCTTAAAGATTCACATAAAGATTATTTCAAAAGCTTAAAAATATTCTTCTGTTGTCAGGTTGCAAGTGCCAATAACAAATTAATATAAATAATTGGGATATTGGAAAAATATATTTGGGACATATTGTTTGTTTGTTTTTATTTATAACAATAATTCTATTAACTACACAAACTATTAAAGGCAAATTAAACTAAGCAACAATTCATACCAGTATTTTGAAATTACGAGTATTCCAATAAAAACTTTAACTAGTGTCATTATTGGACAACGAAAATGACACTGTTAAACCTTAGCAACACCAGTTTGTGTCAGAATGAATCCACATGTCACTTAGCAAAACATTACAATAAGGTATTTAAACGCGATATCTCAGTTAGCGCACACTGTACCTGCAAACCGCAAACTCCAACGCCTGTACCGGCAGAAAGTCTATTTCAAATCAATGCCGACCGTAATTTTTGCACCGTACCCCAGCAGTGCTCGAAGACCTGCACTGTGCGGCTTCTCCTGTCTTACTTCAGTTCCGAGTTCATGTGAAGGTCATTTAAAGGGCTGCGCTGTCACATGTGCGACAACTGTAGACAAATGAATGCCAAAGCCATAGAGGCGCAACTTTTGATTCGTCGGACGCTACGTAACAGTTTTGGTAAATGTATAACATGTGAAACGAATTAATTCAGCTGCAATGTGAGCACAAGAATGAGAATTTTAAGAATTTGAAATATGCCAATTGGTTTGGTAACTAATTTAACGCATCAGAATTTTACATTTACATTTCTACGGAGCCGTCCATAATTTACGTAACTCAAATTTGAAGTATTTTGAATACCGCCCACTCCTGTTACGTACCCATTACGAGCGCTTGAAACTACTAAATAATAAGTTAACTCTTGCAAAAACACCCTTCCCGAATTCATAAGAAATAAAAATAAATCATATCACCATAAAAATTAGTACTAATTTTATGTGGGTAATATATTAGTTATCATTAAGGTCAAAATTAGTTGGCGATGCTGACTGCACCTAACAATAAGATTGGGGACAATTTTGAGTGAAGGAAGGACACACACAAAAATTCTCACAAGCCATGCTCACGCCGTCGTGGATAAAGCATGGGTGAGAGTCTACTGTGCCAATTTAATTGGATTCAAGAATAAACTACAGATCAGTTTTGAATATTTTTTTCTTTATTCTAATAGGTTCAATCAATTTTCTATTAATGAAAAAATATTTCCATTTATTATAACAATTTATAAATAATACCTTTTTCATACAAAATACTAAACTAACACCTTCCTACACCTAAAATACAGCATTAAGGCTGCCTCAAACCTCCATCCCCCCACTTTAGTGTAATATAATTTACAGTCAACTTTTTACTATAATTCAACATCAATGCAGAGGTTTGATGATCAGGAATATATTAAGTGCTTACTCTAGTAATTTATTGATTTTCTTTTATTAATTGATTAACTGATTGTACTAAATAAGTAAAATAAATCTTGCTATTATTACCTTCAATAACATGGATTTTGTTTTTGCTAAAAATATTGTGATGTGACTTCACTGGAATTATGAAGATAAAGTTAAGTTGAACTGAACTTCTTTTTAATACTACAGTACCTAGGCCTTATACTCTTCAAGTATGAAGTGTTAATTCTTGTTGGATTAACAATGTTAAGTGAGGCTAAATTCAGAGACTTCTCAAGTGGATGATTATTTTTGAAGCCTAATACATGCTAAGTTTTTGATGATTAGCAAGTTCATGTAGTAAAGCATTTCCATGTCAGTATGCATCATGAAACAAAGGTCCCTCAAAGAAAGTAATGGAATTCTTCTCAAAATTAAAGTTACTCAAATAAAATGTTGAAGCTATTAACATTCATGAAAGAAAACTCAAAATTGTAAAACTTAATATTAATGAAACATGAATTAAATAGTATGATTTACTTCATTTTACAGCTTTCATAAATTGCAATCCCAATACATCCACTTTTACCTGAATGAATAGAAATATGTCTATTATGTTATTTAATTGTAAATATAATACAGATAAATTATTTTTAATGATATCTAACACATTCCCTTCGTTTTTTGTTTCGTTTATTTCTTAATGCAAAACAAATATTCAATTCAATCGTAAAAGTGAAACTAGATTTTTTTATATTCACAAAACTTGAGAATATAATTATGTAGTTCTAAAAATACTTGAAGTCAGCAACTAGGCCAATTATGATAAGATATCTAACAAATGTTGATTCAGATCTTTTTTTTATCTCAGATTCTCATATTATTTTTAAATTTGTAATTATTAACATTTGTATCTATGTAATGTGAATCATAATAATAAGAGTTGAGACTCACATTTCATGTTTACAATGGTTATAGAATAACCAGTAATTTATGTTTTCAATTGATACTCTACATTACTAATTAGAAGTGAAAGTAACACACTGAAATTCAATGAACATATTTTTTTTTAAAGATAATTTGTTAAAGAATTGTTTAGCAATGTTTTTCATCAACAGTGAATAAAGTTGACTGTTGAAGTCTATCAAAGGATTAACAAGAGATTGTGTAATATAATATATCTCTTATTGCATTATAATTGGTGAGCCACTGAGCCACAAGAGAAGTGGAGGGTTTGTTATTTGTAAGCAGTATTTTCAAATAAAATTGGAGGATTATTGATCTTTATAATATTAAAATGCCCCTTCCTACCTTTATTCATTATAGTGTGTAGTAAAAGTGAGTAGGGATTCTGGAACTCAAGAAGACATGTGACACAATTGTATTCCCCCCGCATACATCAAGTTGGCTTGTTATATAGAATTGAAATTGTTATCATCATCATCATCATCATGAACTTTTGACGTTTAGATCACTTGGCCTCTTCCTTCTTTCCAGTATTTCCTCGATCACTACTTACTTTTTACAGTATTTTTAGAAGAAATTTAATTATAATTAAGCAAACAATAATTTTTATTAAGCTGAGCGTATAACATACATTAATAAATTGGTGATCTTTAGTTCAGTATTATAAAATGCATTGCTTATTGTTTAGCGTTACTGTGAATATCTCGTATTATTAAATCACCATTCAATTATGGACTGGAAAAATTCAAAATGATCATGAGTGATCAATGCAAATCAAATTACAGAAAGTTGTTTTTCATTTTAATTGCAGTGAAACACAAAACATGAGCAAGTAGCTGTGGTTTTAAGACATGTTGATGATGATTTATATATAAATACATGAATCATTTGTAGTGTTTTACCGTACTGAAAAAAATTGATGGTGAATAACTGGCTGCGTTATTGGAGCCAATTTTAATTTCTGTAAACCTGAACATTCAGAATCTATGTGCACAATATTACAATGGTGCTGTAAATATGCTGCAAATATGCTCCAAGGTTGCAACAAGAATACTGCAAAAACTCCATTAGCTATATATGTACACTGACATGCCCATGTATTAAATTCATGTATTGTAAGTTTTGCACAGGAGTTACATCCATAAGGAACACATTTCATATTATTCAGTCATTATAGTTTCATCAAAAAATCAGCTAAAAACATAGCATTTTCGACAAAATTTGAACAGCTTCTCAATTATCCAGGGGTGGAACATTAACTTTGCAGTCTCTCAGTAATACTAGATGGTATTGCTGGGTAGAAGTGGTCCGTTTACTACTTGATAATTTTCAAACAACCATTTCGGCACCAATTAAATCGCAGAAATTGATCCTCACAATGGAGGCAAAGCTAATTCACTGTTAAAATGCATTAAGGATTTCAACTTTATTTTTAATCCATTATTACTTAGAAGAGTATTGCCACAATTTGATATTTAATCAAAGATACTATAATAAAAAAGTATTAACTATGAGATTGGAACAGACATAGTAAATAGTACTTTACAAGTTGCACAATCCTTCAGAACTGACAACTTTCTTCAAAAATTCTGGAATCATTGCACGGAACTGTTGCAGAAATATGATTTTACACTAGCCAAGTTACCAAGAAAGAGGAGAATTCCTAGAAAATTCGGTGGAAGACGCAAAGTTGTGGCAGAAACAGAAACTGTCAAACTACTACAAATGGACAATACTCTAACTTAAAATTGATACCATTACAGAAGAAATCAAGAGTAGATTTTCAGGTAATGTTTGTTTATAAGGCATTATCAATCTATTGATATTTGCTAGTATTTTACTGTCATTTACTATGGATAATTTTGTAAATTCATAGGTTTCCCATTAGATTTATTGGCCTATAATCTATAAGATATCTGATAGCATGTATTTTCATTGTAACTGTTATTTTAAAATAAAAATTGTTTTTAGATGACAATATGGACATTTTGAAACACTTAGATGAAGTGTTGAATGCAAATGAAATAAACAACCAAAGTGTAAATGATATTTGCAAGCATTTAAATTTAAATAAAGAGGTAATTATCCCAGATCTAAAGTGTTTCTTCAAAATGGAACAGATCTGCTGTAAACACATTTCAGAAAGAGTAAAAATTATTGTATAAAAAATAAAAGGATGCCTTTCCATTGGTTTTTGAGCTATTTACATTATATTACACCATACCTATAAATTCAGTGGGTTGTGAATGCTTTTTCATCTATGCACAGACAAAAAACTTATTGCAGAAACATGAATGGGCAAGAAAGGATGTATTCTTTAGGATTGTTAGCAATTGAACTTTATATTAGAATTTACAGATATAAATAAAACTATAAATACTTTCAATCTTGCCAAAAACCAAAGATTGCATTTCAATTAAAAGAATTTAGTAATGTACATTTTAAAATGTGTATCCTGCATTTATGTATAAACATTTGTGATCGAAATAAATAATAAAACTTTTGATATTTCGATGCATAATTTAATGAGAAAAACGTACTGTTGAATAGTATGGACCTTTCAAATAACAATGCGGATCATTACCTCTGTGTTCAATTAATGTAAGTAATATATTCATTAATAATCAATTACATAATTAACAAAATTGAAAACAATGTATATAATTGAAGCACAATTAATTAACTTAAAGCATCAATTTAAATGAATATTATCATATTTCTAATAGTAATAGTAGTATAGCGAGTTATATTACACCCTAGGGTGTCTCTCACATCCCAGCCTCCACATCTCTCTATCGGTGTAGTCTTCATTACTTAATCCTCTCTTCACCATTGTCTCATTCACTCCCTCTCCTCATGTAAGTCTAGCTCTTCCTCTTCATCAATGGATAGCTGGTTGCCATTTCAACAATATTTTCAGCCAACATTCTCCATTCGTTCTTTGCATGTGCCCTTACAATTTTAGACTTTTCACTTCTATGGTGTCAATTATATTAAAACTCAGTTCTGCTTTACGTTTAATGTCCTCGTTCTTAACTTTATTCATTAAAGTCAGTCAGTAACACTAACCACCTGATCATCTGCGAAGCATAGGGAGAATAACATTAAGTTGCCAATTTTAATACCCATATTACTACATTTCTTCCTTCATCTTCTCAGAGCTTCATTCAAATATATTTTAAACAAAGTCGGGGCTACACAGCACTCCTATCGTAAACCTTTATTTACAACTCTGTTCCATTATCTAGGCTCTGGATGGTGATGCAAAATACGATGCAAAACAAAATGTAAATACCCTATTGATTAGAGCTGTTAAAGATTTGTACAGTGATAATACGAGCCAAATAAAAGTAGGGAGAAATGTTTCAGCACCATACTTATAATGGCACCCAAATTTCTCCCGCCAAAAAGAAGTTCTGAAATCCTGCCTTTGTATACCACCCGAAACCTCAAATTCATGTAGAAGGCCTACACATAAACAAAAATTCCATAGTTTATTACCATTTATATATTTGATGTGATCAATTTTGAAAAATGTATATTAAATATATTTATCTTACAGGTAACTTCAATAAGAAAATGTTTGTTTTATATATCGTGTACATATTTTCTAATACTTATTGTGAAAAGTTGTGATTGATGTCTATTCCTAAGAATTAATGGTGTTGAATTTGTTAACTAATCGTTTATTAGCAATTTCCTTGAGATTTTGATTTGTTACTCCTGTGAGGAAATTTTATTACGACTTATTTACACTTACTTTCATTTAATTAATGCTTGGTCTTTTTCAATTATAACTTTGGCCCTAATTTTTTCAGCATTTGTTGACAAACATTATTTTTTTAAATATTTTTTTATTATTGAAGAATATTTATATAAAAAAGGTCAATTTATTGCCAATACTACAAAGATAATATCCTGTAAATATTAATACATTGTGAATAATAGTTTTTGAGGAAAGGTACTTTAATTATAAAAAAAGGTACATTTTCAGCAAACGCCATTTGAAAAAAATCTATACTTGCCACTGCTGTACTAGAACAATTTCTGCTCTGTACTCTGGATCATCTTCCACTGAAAAGGCCAAAGCTACCTATATATGAACAAACGCATGTTTTAATTCATTGACAGCTCAACATTTAAGTCATTGACAACTCAACATGCATCCAAAATTGTGAAAAAATAGCAAAAGGTATAAGCAGGTTAAAAATGGGGATGTGGCTCATACACACTAGGACATTTAAAAAAGAATTAAAGGGACTTCCAGGTGTCCTGAAGGAAAACCCATTTCATGTACCCTCTCCCCTTAAGATATCAAGGAACTTTGATTGTGCCTAATGATTAAAAATGCCTATTTCACCATTATGATCTAAAAGCAACCCAGAGACCCTAGGACACCAGCAACAAGTGTTAAAGTAAAACGATCATCTCCTGCAAATAAAATTATTCTTAAAAAAAGTAATTGGTGTTTTAGCATTTACATTTCTAATCTCATGATCCTTTAATTCCTGCTTATGATTTCAGTACTAAAATAGTCCAGAGTAAGATACCATGTACGTGAAAATATTATTTATATATTAGTTTGTATGAAGTGACAATTGTTTGCTTTAAGAAACAAACTACAATTTACATATTAACATACAACATATTTTTGACTTCTAAGAGTTTATTTTAATCTCATACAATAGGAGATTTTAAAGCCTAAGAATTTGATTTCTGTGATCAAAGTGATCAATGAATCACAAGAACTTTCTTGAAGGTATGAAAGGTATTTCTACTTCAAAAACCATTTCAGAACTTTGAACTTTGTCTGATTGGATACTTTTAGTTTATTATAATTTATAATTGATTATATTTGAATGTTTATGGTATTCAATTTGTATTGTAACTGTTCATGCTGGTTAATTACTAGACATTGTATCTAATGTATGAACTAAAGACTACATCTTCAACTTTGCTTTCAAGACAAAAATTTTTTGGATTATTAAACTTATTTTCACAAACACCTATCCAACATGCTATCTATGTGTCTTTAGGGCAGTCTTGGTTTTAATAAATGTAAAATCAAATCACACATCAGTTGAAATGAAGGTTCTTTATTCTGTAAAATGGAAAAAAATACAATTTACATGAATGACAATGGAATGCACTTCTTTTTTCTACAAACCTCTTCCTTATTACAAACAAAAATGATTACAATACCAGTAGTATTATGTATATTAGAACCTGGAAGTAAAGTTAAAATTTCAGTACTTTAAAATAACACAATTAATATTTTATTAAAAAATTTAATTTTTTTTCATCATTGCAGTAATATTAAGTAAACAGTCAATTTAGTTATGAGAGTAAGCAAAATATCTACCAACATTTTTGAAAGAAAATTGTAATTAATTTTCAGTGTTTACTCTAATTTGTAAACTTTGTTCAAATTACATTTCTTTAACTCATTTCATTCTAAAATTCTCTTAAGAACTTTTATTTCTGTTTATCATTACCATTTATTTAAAATTTTTTAACCTAATCAATCAAGAAATCAAAGTTTTTCATTATTGGTCTCTTGAACAAAAATGCTGCAACATTGATTGAGTGTTAAGGCACTCTTTTGCAATTGAACCAGCATCCAAATCATTTGTGTAATATCTGCTTGTCATTATGAAATTCATCATATTTTTTAAATTCCACACAATTACTACAAGTACACACATTACTTGTTAAAATTTAATAAACTACTATAAAAATGCACACATTTAAACTATGATAATTGGAAAAAAAAGATACTCACTTTAATGGCTTGAATATTCTTAGATGACACTAATACTTGCTATCTTAAAATATAACTTGTTTGTTCTAGTTTTAACATACAGCTACACAACAATTCACAATTAATCCATACACGAGTTTTATGTACACAAAAGTTAAAGAATGTTTGAAACATTTTAACAGTCAAACTTGTCCCTCCAACTACTTCATGATATTTACTTCAGCATTTGTTGATGCTTTGTATAGCTACTCTACATAAAATGTGCAAGGAACACTTGATTGCACGTCAGTTGCATGTGCGTGATTTTTTGGCCAACAAAATAATACATTTTCTACTCAAAAACATTAAGATCACAAAAAATCATTGAATCAAATAGGTAGCAAAGCAATTCATGATTTAGCAGCAGCAATTCAGCTAGTTTCTTTACCTTCAAAGGAAGAAATTACATATATCTCATACGTTAATACAGAGATGATACAAATACAAAGCAGGAAGAAGCAAATTCTGTTTAAAAGATTTACACTTATGTCTAATAACAAAGAAGGACCACTAGGGTTACACAGAATAAAGCTATTTATTATATTTTAAAAAAGATACCTAACTTCAATTGAATTTCTTGGAAAATATAATTGCTACGACAAAATTGTATCAATATGGGGATGACATTAACCTCAACAAAAATGAAGTTAAAAGAGGAGAGCACCAAAATCAAGACAAGCAAAAATACTGATTCATGAAGTCATACCAAAAGTTGTATAAAAGCACATAACTGAGATAAATGGTTGATAGAGGAAAATAATTCAGTCTTTACATAATATCTTTCATGATAATCCAAAGTACGATGACATGATTTCTAGGGCTGAGGAGGTGATGTATGCTCAGGTCCTCCAGCAGGCTTAGCTGTATAAAGTATCTCAGCATACTCAGTCCGCTCCTCATCAGGTCGAACTTGTGGTCTCCTGTCTCCCAAATCTTTCAGGTCAAGTTCAGCATAAACAATGCTGTCAGGGGCTGGCTGTCGTGCAACATGTGGAGGCTGTCCAGTTTGTAGTTGCTGTTGTTGAGGCTGCACTGATCGTTGTGGCACTGGAGAGTCCACCTCCTTTAAAACGAAAAAAAAATTCTTAATATTTATTATTTGGTGTATTTTTAATTTCGCACTCTATCATTTTGTAGAAGTCTTCCTCTACACTAAATGTAGAATTTTAATACTGTCAAGGTACAAAAGTTACCTTTGAGAAGAATGGTCTAACAACTGTGCTTGTAACTTGCTTACTGACTTTTTATAACATGTTTTATATTTCATTGACTGTACTTTAATGTAACACACATATTTTTGTATGCAAGTGAACCAACCTTAATGTCCTCTAGATGTGCAGGCTGAAATTTTGAAAACAGTATTAATGTCAAATCAGAACATTTTCAGAAAATTAAATAAAGAATGATATATTACAATGTTGAACATTTCATGAGGTGAAAGAGTTTGAAACAATGACGTACATTTTTCTTTGGCACATATCAGTAATTACTGATACTAAACTTTAAAGAAAGTTGGTTTTTTTTGTGGAAAATTTTGTGTCACTGATAATATTTTTAACATGTTTTAATTTTGGGATCTAGTGCTACTTATAATTATTTTCATAAAAGTTTCATTCTTGGTTTATTATGTCTCTATGATTCTCAAAATATAATGTGTGAAAGAATATTTCAGTAGCATGTCCAACAACCGAAGAAAACTTTCATTTGTTAAGTGAATTGATTGTAATGACAAAAAGTTCATGAAATAAAATATATAAATTTCTGGAAAACAAAAGTGTACAGAATTTCTATAAAGAAAACTAGCTGAAGTAACCTGTGATTGCCTGAGTCTGCACAATTATCTATGAAAAAAAGGAATGAACTGTATCCATAGTGAAAAACCAAAGTAATTTTATCATGCACCGTTCTCCCTGCTCAACCCCTGTCTGACAAGCCTTGCCCCATTCCATCCACCTGCTCTTTCCATCTTTGCCCTGCCCCTCTTCCCCTCTACCTCACCTCAATCACACCTCTCCCACTCACTTCCCTGTAATCAATACCTACATACATTGCAAATTGCATTAAACAAAAAAGTGAATAAAAATTACAGTGTGTGAATTGCCAAAACATGCCAAACATCCCTTCTTGCCGTGCCACATTTGTTACAATCATTATTGCTATGGGCAGCTGTAAATATTACTTGCTTTGTTGCATATTTCAAGTAAACTTAAATTAACAAATCCCCTTTTCATCCCATCAGGGAATGAATTAAAAAAAATTCTTATTTCATGACAACATGAATCTTAATAAATTATATTTCATAATTTATTATGATTCATTCATACATGAATCATAATATATTCAAAATTTCTCATTTCTAACTTCAGTCGTTTTTTCTCCAAGTTCATTTGTGAGTCAATTTCTTTAGATTAATCATTCATTAAGTTTACTCCCTTACAAAATAAAATTAGAATTTTTGAATATGTTAGGGTCTTATTTTAGCAAGGTAGGATTTTTTTTATCCCCTTCATTTATTTACTTAAAATTTGAAGAAGAAAAAGGGGTACACAATTTCTTGAATGGGTAATAATATTTACTAAACGTCACTGAGCACTTGTCTACTTGAAGATTTTTAGTGTACTTTTCAGATCTTTTCTGGAAAAACTACTCTCTCTTATAATCTTAATTTGTACTCAAAAAGTTAAGTTTTAAATTCAAAATTTCAGAATATGCCGTAAGTCAAGAAAGTATTTGTACTTATGTACTCACCAATGACTACATTGTTTGAAGAGCATCAACATACAACCCTAATATTGATGGCACTTTTTAATTTAAAAAATATTATTTTGACCTGAAATATTTCTCAATGGTAATTTTTTTTGTTAAAAAATTATTATTTGTACAAGACAAAATTCTCAAACTGCCTTAGTTTGACAGGTTGTGACTTTTGAGTCTCACCTTAAATATGGGTTATTGTGCTCAATTAATTCACCTTTCATAACAATTCTTACATCTACAATAAATCATTTACAGCTAACTAATGAAATTGTAGTTATGAAGACAGTCTACTGAAAAGAACACACCAACTGTGATTGGGAGAAAATATGTCTAAACCTCTGATGCCATAAGAATAACTAAAACAAGGGTTGTCAAAACCAAGAACTAATAATAATAAAAATATTGTATAATCATTACCTTTGTAACACTGGAATCATCACCAACTTTGTCTCCTTTCTTTTTAAATATGTTACTAAATTTAGTTTTTGATTTCTTTGATGAGTGAGTTGGTCCATGATCAGCACTTTCAGTGTCACTGCTAAATAATGAAAAGAAACAGAAATTACACATATTTATAAAAAGGTTCACATAATGACAATATATTTTTTATATATATATATATATATATATATATATATATATATATATATATATATATATATATATATATATATATATATAACATGTTATTTCGATGAGAAAACCCAACCAGGTAAACTTGAATAGCAGTTAGTTTACTTGTATATATATAAAAAGAGTTATGGACCAGATGTTTCAGATTTAAGAAAATAAATGACTATTTTTGCAGATACAAGTTTAAGTCATACAAACAAATACAAAACAAAGGAAAATAGAATTATTTCCCAGAAAAGTGTATGGATTCAAGTTAAATTGCGTCTCAATGGATTATGATTACTTTATCTTAATTTGTTTAACAGGAAATTAGAAATAAGTAAAATGTCAAAAGTACTCAATAACTTCTATCAAAGTAGACCCTTTTTCTTCTCTTGACTTCTAAATATGTAAATTTCTCAGTCATGAAACTTAATGAAAATGCAAAATTATGAACAATGTGATTTGTACTATAAGCAAAACACATTGTTTTCACCTGTCATCAATGTAAAACATGCTCATACACATACATACATACATGCCTTAAAAAGTGTCACAATGAATAAAAAAAGGGCAAGCCACCACACACATACATTCTCATAACACAGCAACAATATTGACAAAAGTAACACACACTTACATGGCAATATGACAAAAAATGAACATATTCCTTTGAAACATAACAGTTAACAGTACTTCACCGTATTTCATATATGAGGAAAAATAATTATGTAATTACAAAAGGGCAATAATTTCAATAGTATGAGAGGGTACTACACACGAGCAAAAGAAACAACATTTAAAAATTCATTTACAGAAGAGACCCTGAAGAATCTAGTACAAAAAGGTAAAAAGTGTACATTATGAAAATTTTACACAGATCATTGTTTAGTTTAAAAACCAACAAGAAGTGAATTTTTTGTTAAATCATCTACTAATAATTAATGATTGTGAATACTTCAGAAATATTGTACACAGAAAAATCAGTAGGCATTTTCTATTTTTTTTCATTACAGAATATACTAATAAATTTGTTTTCAAGATAAATAATTATTTTAAAAGCGTTTTTACAAAAGTATATGAAAATAGAAAGGGAAAATGGGTATGTAGGAAAATATGACTAGAAGTGAAGTCATTGATAAATCATTTGATTTTGAATATTTTGGCAAAATTATATGAAAAAAACAACAAAGCAAAACCAAGTTGTTTTCAAAAATAAGGTAAACACATTAAACAATGTTATTTCATCCATAGTTAAAAATCTGAATAAGAATTATGAAATTATAGTTGTTTGGTGAAATAAGGAGACCAATGTGATTATCTGTAGAGATACAATTAAAAGAATAGAAGTTTACAATCGATTAAAGACAATCAATAAAAAAAAGAAAAATTCTCAGCATATTCCAGGTTAATTTTTCACATTACAGAACATAGCATGAGATTTCTAGATCAATATAACCACATTTTCTGGTGGAGGTTTGAAATCATTTCTTCATGATTTTAAACATCCACCTGAAGATATGGTTACACTGAAACATTGAGCTATGTTTTGTTATATGGAAGATAAACCTCTTGTGTTCTGTCAATTTTCCTGTGATCTATTGTGTGTCTATAATTGAATTGGAAACTTCTATTCATTCAATAGAATTAACAAGTGTAACAAGAATGATAAAAAATTGTCCTTTATATTTGTTATAGTGCTTTAAACAATTGTTTGAACATTCAAATTAAGCATTTGAACTTTGAACATTCAAAGCAATATTTAAGAACAGGCACTAAAATCTCACATATTTTAATTCCCAACATTACATTTCAACATTTTGATCAGGTAATGTGACCTTTTACAAGTGTGTGAAGTCACTTTATGAAAGACAATTGCTCTTTACTATGTACATTTTCCTTTCTTTCTTTCTTTCTCTCCCTCTCTTATTTATTTATTTATTTTCTTTTTTTTTTGTTTTTTTTTGTTCACCCTCAATGTAGTGTTGTATGAAAAATATATTTTCTTTTTGTGTATTAATAGGTATTAGTAGTTAAAACTAATTGTTTTAAGTGATACTCTAGTTGGGGCTGAGTATGAAAGATATTTGTCTCCTAGAAAATTCTGGAAAGAAAGTGGAAAGGTGAGACTGACTGCAGCTTCATTTATCTCTTGTTCTATGTTATGTCTTGTTGACATTAATTTGTAGTTTCTTTCATAACAACTTGGATAAAAGTATTGAAATAAAAATGAATTATTTGTATCTCAGAATTATAATAAACTTGCATAACATTTTGTCATTTTCTCTTAAGGCTGTATATTTTAAATATTTGAATCTTAATTGAAAACTAAATTTTTTATTTTATTTGCAATTTTACTCTCCATATTCTATTGAGTATACTCATCAATTGATTCTGTGCATTTTGGAGGGATAACATTAATGGGAAAATCTTGTGATCTAACAAAAGAAACTTTTTGCATAATAATTTTTATAAATTTTTATAAATTTAAAAAAATTACATGGCACTCCACAGATATCCACAAAGTTGACATGTAAGGTTAATAAAAATAATAATAATAATAATAATAATAATAATAATAATATAAAAATAAAAAGTTTAGCTAAGTAATATAGAAGCGTGTGTGATGATATTCTTGATGAAGTCAGAAAATAAGGGTCAACACGGTCCTTTCTTTTTTGTTTCAATTGTATACATAAGGAAAGTATTAAAAAATGCTATTGCAAATATCGAATAATACAGGGTAACTCATTTCAGATGGTATACATTACACAAGCTTGTTTCTCAAAATAGTAACAAAAAATGATTCCTTCACCTGACGAGAATAGATTCCTATTGACATTGTTTACTTGCAATGTTTCAATTTCATTACAGCCTGTATGTCAACACAACTAAATACGAATTGTCAAGATTTGATGGGCTGTTGTAGACTCAGTAGGACATTAATTTCCTTTGCGAACAGCAAGTACACTGTAATTTTGACCATTGGCTGGCAGACTAAGGTCCTCATGGCCCAAATCAGGCATTATCACAAGGCCATGTGCAATACAAAGCTGTCATTTTTACACTCTAATTCTGTTAATTTACAATCTTGCATTTTTTGGGGGGGGTATCCAAAAAAGTAAATTAAAAAAAAAAAAATGTAGAAGTAGCCTTGGCTGTTTGCCTCACAAAACCCACAACCTTCTGGACCTTACAGAAGAAGAAATTGTCAAGAATCTGCTGTACCATTGCATGAGTTTCTCAGCAAAATGCCATTGGAAAACATTTGGTTACTTAACTTAGGAGAACAAGATAGAATATTCTTTTTACCACATAAAAGGTCTAGCCCTGTATACTGAGTCATTTTAGAAAATAGATTAGTTTTATGAGTTCCATTAGAAACAATTTCAAAATTCAAATATGATAATTCTCAAATTTGTTGATTTTTAGAATTCTGTAACAAAAACAGAAACTTCAGCTGAAAGATGTTCTCAAATTTTGGAAATAGAACATTTTGGAAATTAAAACCTTCTTGGTTGTGAAGTTGTGATAAATCAGAAGACAAATAAAGCCATCTAATAATATTTTCCTTGAAGACAAAATTGAAAAACAAGTTAAAGCATAAATAGTGAAAAAAGAAATTGGAAAGAAAGTGAGCAGTAAGTGCAGAGGAAAGCAGTTAAATTAAAATTGCTGTAGATCAATTTTGTGTTTTGAATGTATGTTTTTTTGTTTTTTTTTTTACAATTGGTGCATGAATATTTCATTATCACAGAATGTTCTACAAGTAACACTGTCAAAGATTCTCTATTTAAGCTAGTGCTGAATATAAGAAGTGGGTTAAAGTAAAAAACAAAAACAAAAACAAAAAAAAATAGTAACTACTTACTCCAGTTTAAAGTTTCTTCCTTCACATACAAATCTGCAAATCTTAATATAATATCATGTCTCACTTTAACTAATTGCAAAATGTTGCAGCAGTGTCATTCTTTCAACACTTGAGTATAACATTTTTTAGAGAATTTCTATGGTCAAAGGCTTATGATTTTTAATATCCCTTAAAGGACAATTCAAAAGACAAACATTTTAAGAATATCAGGGACAATATAATTTCAAACATGCTTTTTATTAGATCATGCATAGAATGAAGTACATTACTGTAATTTTTAATTGTTTTAAAACTATGAAATTTTAATTATGTTTCACAACCGACTAGTATGAAATCATTTCTCTCACATGTACAATATGAGACTGAAAAATAAACATGAATGCAAAGATCATTTAACACACAAGATGCTTCACTACTTACGATGAATTTAAATCATGCCTCAGAATGTAGAGTTTGCCAAGCACCGTTAAAGTTCAAAAGCCCCTGTTAGTTATAAAATAAACAATTGGCAATAGGAAAAGTGAAATAATACTCCATGGCACTCCACAGAAAAAGAACAGGAAGGAACATTTCCTGGGTAAATTATAAGCCATTTTTTAATAGGTTGATTTGATAATTTTTGGTTACACACACAGTAAAAAATATGAACTACACATTTATGGAAATGTTCAGTATTTAATTCAACATTGATATAAAATTACAAAGACATGAAATTCTTAGTACATAAGTAGTATATAATGTTAAGTATCTACAATAAGACTGCAAAAGTGTTAAAATAACATTGTATAAAGCAGGCATTTAATAGTAACTTCCATGCACACAGCTGAATATTATTTAAATTATACATCATATAAATTTACTATATTTACAAAAATAAGAACTCCTATACACTACTAAAACACATCAAAGTCTTTCTTTCAGTTAATTCATTTAGATACATTTTAAAATATTATGATTAAAACTTCTTGATTGCATGGAACTATTCTATTAAAACATCTCTGTTTTCAGAAATTGTTTGCATAATAAAATTAGTCATGTTAATGATCAGTGATAAAATCACCAAGAGTTAATACTTCTTCTAGCATAATCAGACAATGATTTGTATTTCAAAACAAAATGAAACAGAGAAATTAATTCTCTTAGTAAATTATCAAATGCAGAAATTTGTCTCTCATGCACATTATTTCATTTATCCATTAACCACTGTTTACACCAATGACAAAGCCATGCTTATTTTATCTGGAGCAGTGCAATCAGGCAGAAGCATGCATATATTTCCTGCAGTGATACAAGCTCTTTCATACATGTATGCTCTTATTAATCTGTATAAATACACTCTTATAAAATTGTTTTATACACACTGAAAAATAAATTACAAAAGTATGATGAAGTGTGATGAAGTATTAATGGAAAGAGAAAAAATGATTGCAGGACACCATAAACACAAAGACAATTAGAAACAATTAAGCTAGGAATGACTCAATACAATGTGATAGAAATTTAAGTCCACACACCATGATGAAGAAAAATCATTTTAGTGCTCACACAAAAATATCATGTTCACCTGCTCAAGTGCACAGGAGAAAAGGGAATTTATAGAGATCATTCTGCTCCAACAAACAAGGCATCAATTCACTGATTAGTTGTCATCTATAAAATAAGCTGTAACAGTATTTGCTGTGTTAATTTTTTCTCGTGTTCTTAGTAACCACTACTGTGCAATAATGAGAACAACGTGCTTAGAGCAGAGGATTAACTATAGATGAACTACACCCAATATTGTCCTAGAGACCCCCACAATTTTCAACTCAAGTATTGTTTCCTACCCTTAGAAAAGTGTGGGTTTAATGTAAGCAATTGTTAATTGAAGGAAACATTTATCGGACTGATTACAAAATTGACACAGTTTGTAAAAATTAGTTAATTAATCTGTTAACAACACTGTAGTTAATTGGAAACACCTGTATGTTTTCATATTAATTTATTTTGATATCATTACCTGGCACAGCTGACAATGCAGGACACTTACTTTCTGAACCAAAAATTATAATAAATAATTGCATAATAATATGAGCCAAAAATACCATTGTAATGTAACATTTTATTTGAGAAATGTTCTTAATCACATATGTTAATAATGCTTGAGTTCTTAAAAAAAATTGTGAGTGAGAAAAAAAAAAACCCTACATATTTTGGTGATTTGTTATTTCATATTTTTGAGGAACAATTATTGTATATTTAAAAACATTAAATTTTGTAACTGCAGATATTGCATTATGATAATAAAAGTTAGAGTACACATTAAATAATGGGAAATAATTAATTTTTAAAATAAATTTTAATTTTAATAGTTTGAATCTCTTTAAGTTCAATTATTTGTGAAAAATTTAATAACGATAACAAAGGAAGAGATTGCATAACATCAGTGTACTGCATAATTGCAAATCTAAAACAAGGTCTCCACTGCAAGTCTGTCCTAAAACCTTTGACGTGTTATGTCACTGGCTCCTTGCTTAGCATTAAAATACACAAGTGCAAAAGGGAGAATGAAAGTGTGCATTCTATTTAATTTTGCAATTAAACCCTGAAAATATCATGCACTTGAAACTTTAAAATCAGGCCACTATAAAAAACTATAAATGTATTAATTAAATAAGTGTTGTTAGATTGCAAATTGAAAATTATTCATATGATTTTTATAACCTGCTTCAATACACCTTTCTTAGCATAATGTCAGCATTTTGCTGCAGAGATAGGTATGAAATATTGAACAGATGTTTTAGCTGATGTTTTTGATATTATGAACATGAACTTAACCTGAGTGCACGAAGAAATTTTAATGAAATATTAAGCAAACCATCAAATCTAATAATATTAATAATATTCCTAATTAGCTAAATTTTTTAAAACACAATAAAAATATGATATTAAGCAGGTTTTGGTAATTTCATTTCATGTTTTTATGTAGAGATTATGAAGGTGAAGCCTGTATGATGCCTTGCCACATAATTAAAAACGCATTAGCTTTGAAAAGACCACATAATTATTTTCTCCTGACAATAAAGGACACACACATGGTGACGCCAAGTCTGCTCACAGCAGCTGGACTTATCAGATCAACTATTTTCGAATCTGGATTTTATTTACAAGTCTTTGATCTTGCCTTTCATTCACATTTGTGGTTGCAGCTAAAGGGACATTCTCATCATTTTGCGCCTTGTCCTTTGTAGATGCATCTTTCTCTTCAGGAAGAAATTTCACTCTGAAAAACATTAGTGTAACACACTCACACATTTACATACTTTACAAAAATTATGATAACTATAAAGCCATTATTAAAAGATCATTCCAATTGCCAGACTTAAAAAGTTATGAAAATGATACTTTGCAAAAATCCAACATGCAAAATAACGAAGCAATATCATGCAGTTAGTAAAGGGTTAGTAGTATGTACAAAACAGGCTGGATGCAAATAAATTTCATCAGCAACATTTTGCTTTTTACCCGAGAAAATAAATTTGTTGTTATTACGAATTGTAATTTATTTTTTGAAAATTATCATTAACTTAATGAGTGATAGTAAACTATGTGCAGGATGTCCTTATAGTCACTCTCTTTAGTAACTCTTGCTGATTTTCATAGGCCTCATTGCGTCAGGAAGAAAATTAATTAATTATTTTAATTCACGTTTTCACAAGTTATTTTAACAAACTTAAAGAACAATGCATTTTGGTAAGCACTGCAACAGATATCATGAAAAGGAAATAGCTAAATGCATTTTCTGAAAAGTTTCTTATTATTTACTGAAAATTTGTCTTTATAAATATAAACATGTCAATAAGCTTGAATCAGTTTTATTAGCACATAACAATTATCTTCACTGATTGGAAACAATGTGATGTATTCAGTGAAACCAAATTAGACTTCCTAAAATATAGATCATTGTGAAAATCTTAAAATAAATTGGGCAATAATTGTTAATGTGAAGAGTAGTATTCTGTAAAAGAAAACTAGTGACTGAAAATCATTAGCAGAGTAACCAACCATAATTTGAATACTCACTCTACACAACCTGGAATATGTACTATACAGAAATAAATATGGCTACATCTTGAGAAAGCCTTATATTCACACTATTTTAATACTTTGAACACATATAAGAAATACTACTGATTTTTTCATGACAGCAACTCCACTAAAATTTACTGTGACTTATCATATCTTAAAACATCTTTTACATAATTATCAATATAAATTAGGATATTTTTTATAATTGAAAGTTCTTAATGAAAAATAATAAGAGAAGAATCATTAGATAATGATTTAATTAAGAATCAACATTGTATTCTGGACATAGAAAATATGTTTAATATCTACTGCAGTGTTAATAAAAATACTTTGTCCATATTTTGCAGAAATTTATTATCCATGTACAAATTTTCAGTAATTGTGTTTGACCTAAGAGAGATATGAAATACTTCAAATCTCATTTTATGATTGATATCTCAATTTTTCATTAAATGAAATAATTATATGAGTTGTCATTGCCAACAATATTATTTATTTAAATAGCAGCTTTTGATGGCTTAGCCATCATCATCAGTTTTCTAGTACAAGAAGAAAAACAAAAAAAACAACAACATTAAAACATGAATATTTTTTAATTTGACAACAAAATTATAATAAAAGATTACTAATCATTTACAATTTTTAGAAAATATATTTAACATTTTAAGAACTGAAAGAAAGAAAAGAGAATTCCTGTTTTCCTGAATTCCATGTTTTTATGTTTCAAATTTTACATTCTAATTAAATTTCATTCACTTTTCTTTTAGTATTAAATGACTTAACATCCCCCTTTTCTTTTTTTCAGTTCTTATAATGTTAAATATATTTTATAAAAATTGTAAATGATTAGTTATCTTTTAGTACAATTTTGATGTCATATAAAAAAATATTCACTTTTTAATGGGTTTTTGTTTTTCTTCTTGTACTAGAAAACTGATGATGATGGCTAAGCCATCGAAAGCTGCTATTTTAATAAAAAATATTGTTGGCAATGATGACTCATATAATTATTTCATTGGAAATGCCAACAAAAACTCACCACAATACCAACAATTTTCATTAAACGTTAGTTACTTCCACACATCTCACATTGCAGTAGGTAAATAACTTTCATTCAAGTCACAGAAAAAATTAACAGCTAAAAATTACAAAGATACTTACGATTCCTTTGGATCTTGTTTTGATACACCACCTAAAAACAGAAAAAGAAAATCTAAATACCGTTTTGAAGAATTATTGCATTGCCTGTATTCATTTATTTCTGGAATTTTAAGTTATTTAGTTAATGTAGTAATTTCTGTTTTTGTTGATGAGAATGAGGACTGAAAATATATTTTTTGCAGAAATTGCTTGAGAAACCAATGAGACAAATGTCAGGTATACTCACTCAAATCTCTCTGATTTATTTAAATGACCTGTCATCCTAGGTCTGTACTTATAACAACAAGTACAAAGGAAGAAAAATTGTCTTAAAGAACTAACGTGTCCTCGTGTTTACTAAACTGTTATGAATGAGAACAAAATAATTTTTTACAATTTAGATGAAAAAATAAAACCCAATAATGATGCAGAATTTTGAGTGGCAAAAAAATCAATGACAAACGATTATTAAAACCAATATTTTTATATTCTGACACAATACTATACAATCAATGGAGACAAAATCACATTTCTTCATGTCAATACAATACAGTCCTAAATGCTTCATTCTCAAATTTTGTTTGTTGTTGTAAAAGTGATCAAATTAAATAGTAAGATCTTAAGAAATATTCATTAACAAATGATATATAGAACTGTTTACAAATATGATATATGCAATACAGATATAATTATTTATATTAAACATAAATAAAAATAATCCCCTAAGGTAACATAACAATTCTACACAAATCGTTGAGTAATATTATAGTTCCAGATACAAAGAGAAGTATAAATGGAGTTTCCTGTGTTTCAACAGAAAACAGAACACTGTTATATGCCAGAACAGTACACAAGGTATTTAGATATAAATCAGCAAAATAGAGTATATTATAATCATAAATAGACTCTTCATCTAGTACATAATACTTTGTGTAATTTTTACACCATCTTACCCTCAATTTTTGTGTTAAGTACTTTTGTGTGAATATTCATGAGCTGAGTTACTTTCTACTGATTGTTCACATGTTTACTCCAGCTGCAAGCTTTCAGTATTGCAGAATGCTGTCTGGCAGAAGAAGGAATAAAAAATATATTAATGTAAATAAATGTAATTTTAAGTAAGGTAACAGTGAGTATGAATGGTATTTTCACTAAACATATTTACTATACACTTCATACAAGTTGTGGATTATTCTTACCACACATTCCAAGAATGTTATCTGGGTAAAGCATGTAATGCAATCAGCAGTTCTTATTCAGAATGAGAAAGAATTAGAATATTAAAATGGTTTAAGTCCTATCAAAGGAGCAGTACAAAATTAAAACACTGACAAAGCAAATATGGAATGTCATGTGCTATCCATTTCTGTAGAAATAATACTGAGTAAATATCAGAGAACGGAATGGAGATTCAAAAGATCATTTTGGAAGAAGCAATGTGAGCTGAGTTACATATAAAAGTCAACACATTCATCTCCCTTTTGAGTGTATACTGAAAATGTCTTTTTTCTGGAATGATTTAATTTGTGAGATCAAATATTTACTTTGCATGAGATTCTATTATTCTGGTAACCTGGAAAACTAAGTGAAATATTTGTTTTTAATTAATTTGAATGATTTCCTTGAATATCACATTTTATCTTCTTCCACTTCTTTAGAATGCTATATGCTTTATAGAGTCTTATAATGTTTGCTTTAGACTTTGAAAACAATCAACTGAGTATATCAGTTCATGCTGTTGTATAAAATTTCTCACCAGGAGAGCAGATGTCTTGTCAACAAGTTAGTAATATATCCCTTTAAGGAAAATTCTATCTTCTTTAAATCATATTACTATTTATAATAATTCACATTTATGGAATATGGAATATTTGCAGGAATGTATCTTTTTAAACGTGCCTCTATAATAATGTTATCAAATACTCTCAAACCCCCTCATATATCATATACACAACAAAGTAACACAGTATTTCCAGTAATAAATTACGCATAAGAATCACAAGTCGAAATTATACTGAAAATAATTTCCATTTTTCCAACTTATGATATAACAAAATCACAACCAATGTTTCATTTATTGTATTTTTGTTATAACAAAGAAAGCCTAGAATTATATGGTCCCTGATTTGAACAGCTCTTATTATTAGGACAAATGACCAATGTAATTTTTGTTTTCCATCCTTATTAAGAAATACTGAACTTTTTAAGAACATTATAGGTTGCAAAGTTAAAATTAATGTCTTAATTTTAAAACAAATGTAGTAATAATATTATAATAAAACTTAGTAAAGATTACAGGCTTCCTTTAAATAATGTAATATGTGTTGGATAAGAGTATTCAACACCATTACTACAGTCTTGGACAGAGGCACTGGGGATTTTTTTTTTTTTTTTTTTGCTTAGAATACACTACAAACAGGGTATTCAAGACACAAACTTGAGAAAGTGGATTAACCACCTGAGACGCATCTTTCCTTTCCCATTTTGCCTGAGAATTTTGTACAATATAAGCAAATATCTGTCCATTGTACATTGGGCTAAGGAATGGAGAGAATTGTCAAAAGGAATGCATGGTTTCATACACATAGAACACACAACCGGCTCTTACACATTATGGACTGACCATGCAATGTGTTAAGGCCAGTAATTTCCCCATGTGGGAGCCATAATATATATTGCAGTTATATAGTAGGTATAAGAACAGACACACACAGAGGTCATCTGGATTCTTTTGATCACAAGAACAGCTGGCATTATCTATTATCTTCTCACTTAAACAGTACTTTCACATTTGCCAGCTCTTTGTCCACATCTGATATCCAGGTCTCCATTGAAACTCACACTTTTTATGCACTCTCTTAAGGAAGCTAGTTTGCAACTTGCTGTCTGTCCAGTGATGATCCATACACTACTTCAGGCACCTGCCTCTTTAAAAATTCACAATGATAAACATTCCCAGTAACACAACCTTTCAGAGGTGGGCCTACTCCATGAACACATCTGTACTACCGAGCTACATTGCAAAAAGCATTACTCCACATGACTTCTTCCTAAAGGCTCTTGGCCTTTTAAATTATTGTCCTTAGTTTCAAATCTCAGTCAAGGGAATACCTCAAGGATGAAATGGTTTCATTAGATAGAAGTCTAACCAAGAGGAGCAATGCTTATTTTCAGTACTAGCTTCAACTGACTGCTGATCTCATAGCACTGAACACTTTTGTAATCACATTAATACATTTTCTAATTAAGACCACATTATTTCATTAATATATCTTTTAATCTTTACCAATTCCCCTGTTTATGTAACATTTCATCGGCCAAGAAAATAAAGAGATCTAGGGGACGGAAAGTCTCCAAAATGCACACCACAAGTCTCCTAATCTGAAGATTCACAATTAATCAGCTAGGACATCTCCCTGAGATTTATATAAGTATCATCTTATTTATTTTTCGTTATGCAATGTGGTTTTCTTGTAAATTAAATGAGGGGAATGTACTACCTGATGAGCAAGGAGACAGCAGCAACATTAGTGGTGCTTATCAAGGCATTACTAAGTGCTCATTGCTATGAGATGTGCCAAGTGCATATTACAGTCAAGTGCAGAGCAAAGAAAGGATGCAAATGCACTAAGTCCAAAAAATAGCACATAGAATTATGGAAATCTAACAAACGAGTCTGTCATTTTTCATAAGAAGCGCTGGCAATGCTTTTTTTTTTATTAAAACATGACTATGTGCGATTTTTTGCAAAATAAGGACTTGATGCACTGTGCTAAGGGTTAGGGCTCTGGTCCAAGATATTCAGTACATGCCACAGAACTGTGCTTGTGTCTTTACACACACAATATTCAGGCAGCCCATCTCTGTTTCTGCAAGATTCATCCACTGCACTTGTGGGACAAAACTGGAACACTGGACCCACACACCCACAAAACCCTTTACACAGGAGTGTCTTTGTCATCTTTTACAGCCTTCTTGATCTCCTGCTGGTTGCCATTGATGTACTCGCTGCTCACATTGTGATTGGCCGATGGGTTTTCCATACCCCCCTCCCCTTCTCCTTTAGCTGGGGGTGTAGCAGTTTTCTCCGGGTCTATGTGAGCTTCGCTACTCGAATGGCTTGTCTTTCCTCGACCTCCACTGGCTGAAAGAAAGCAAGAACCAAAGTTCGGTGAAGGCAAGTGAAGATCAGGGATAATAAGGTCTGACAAAAAATACTTATGTTTAAAAAATGATATAGATACAGAAATAATGCTGCAACAAAGGTGCATTACACAGAACTTTTAAGTTCAAGTTTGATACTATACATCATGCTTCACAACAGCCCAGAAACACACAAAGATCTTTCAGCTCTCATATGCAAGGGGATTTAACAAAACAAAACAGTTCATTTTCAGTAATGATAAAAGGCATTTTTATCTCAAGATATTAAGCACATCAAAGAACCCTTCTTATTCTTTCTGTACAAAATATATACATGAACAGGATTTCTGTTTTAGTCACTGAAGTGCACTATGTACAGAGAGCCACAGCTAACCCACACAGAGAAAGATATAGAACATTTACCCCAAAACTTTACACCATGAAGCATGCTCTTTACAGCAAACAGGCACATAAAATGACAGATTTTTCAACTAAACAACTAGAATATTAGTCACAGAGAGAACATGTTTTTATGACAAAATTTAGGCAGATATTTCATATGTTTTAAAAAGAAAGTATTCAAAGAAAGAAATACTATACATGATCAGGAACAGAGGTACAACAACACAGACAGCACTGCACTTGCCTTCGCCGATATTAGTTCTTATTTCTTTGCCACAGCTTTGTGCTATTGTGCAAGCTACAGCTAGTGCAAAATAGCAAAAATATTCTAAACAGAAAGCTACAGTTCATGCATTATTATCAAAAGCAAGCAGCCAAAAATAATTTACTATTTCAAAGTTATTTTCATTTATTTCAAGGAATACTATTTATTCTTCACAAATTTACAATCTGATTTTCACAAAAGTCCATCTTTAGTCTTCTGAGAATGCAGTGGGTTTCTTTCTTAAAGGGGGAAAAAAAATAATGAAATTTGCAAACATTAATTTCGTTCATACCAACTTAAAGTAATAAAGTAAAATAATAAGAAACTCATTAGAGATGTGCAAAAAGAACATGCCAATGCACAGTCAAAGCAAACCTAACATTTAAAGGCAATAAAACAATATTATCGTGGCTTTTCCTTTGAAAAATGTGATTTCTTCTGAGGAGTAAATTTAATATTGATTAGTAAACCAATAATAACTTGTTTAAAGGGAAAGAAGATATTATTTTGAAATTATGGATTAGTGTCATGAATTCTTTTCTATTTATTATGCATTTTTCTACACACACACACACACACACACACACACACACACACACACACACACAAATATTTTTAACTGAACTTGCATTTTGTTCTCATATAGTTCGTTTTAATTTTTCCTCCGTAAATTAGCTATGCACTTCGAAATCATCATCATCAACAAAAACATCAACAATGTTCTTGGTTTAGGAACAATATTCCTGTCTTACTAGTTAGTGCTAAAGCAGTGCTCCTTCATACACTGAAGTGTTTTTTCTAGTGCCATCTGTGGTAATCATTCTTTGAACAGGCTATCTACATTTCATCTGGTATTCTTTTATTTCTTTTGCTAAATCTTCCAAGTTCATTTCTTTTCTAATTTTGTCTTTTCTTGTTACTCCTAAAATCTTCTTTAAAAAACTTCATCTGAGCTACTTCCAAGCTTCTATTTTCCTTTGTGACCACTATCCATTTTTCTGAACAATGCTTTAACACTGACTTTAAAGTAATGATGTGATGTCTCATAATTGTTTCTTTTCTCATCTGAAGTCTCTTTATTATTTTATTTTTTCTACTATATTTTGCAAATGTTTCTTTCACAGCCTTTGAATCTAACACAATTGAGTTTCTGAAGTATTTAAAAGTTGTTCGATTATTGATTTTTCCATTACACATTTCCATGTTCTTAGTCATGTTCTTAGTCACAACAGCTTGTGTTGTTGTTTTTTTGACTTGATATTTTTATTTCAGTGTATTATATATAGCTCTTGGTGTATTTTTCTTAATCTGAAAGATGCTTTCTATGATGCCTTTTCTAAGTTTGTTACTTCAACTTGGTCATCTGCTTATAATTCAGTCAAAAATTTCTGGTTCTTGTTATATTTATTCCTGCTAGAATTTCCAATTTTCATTCTTTCATCATGTGATTCCAGTAGGTGTTGAAGAGAAGTGATGATGTGTGCGTTTTTGTGAGGACCTTGGTTGATTCTCATCTGCTTTGTGTTGCATCTTCATCATTTCTAATAACTACCTTTCAATCTGGTATAGCTCAGTATATAGGCTTTGCATATTTTTTATTAAATACTCTGATATATTTTCTTCTCTCAAAACTTCCCTTAATGTATATTCAGTTGACATAGGTCAATAATCAGTATATACATAGGTATCATACAGTCTTTCCTTTTTTCTACAATCCGAGTGATTTTGGTATCTATTATTTAGTATCGTCAATAGTGAGCATGTATAGTATTGCCTTTGAATAATCTACATTGCTTTTCCCAGATTATTTATTTTCTTGTTATTGTCACTAGTTTTTGTCTTATTAAGTTTGCAAAAAAGTTTGTTGTCATTAGTAGCTTGCTTATGCTTCTTTAGTTGTCACAGTTTCTTAGAAGTTGGGAATTTAGTTCTTAACCTCCATATTTTATCATTTCTAGTTTTATTCCATCTCATTCTGCACTTTTCCTGTTCTTTATCTTGGTTCATTTTTTTCTAGTTCTCTCATACTCATAACTATTTTCTCCATTACTTCTTCTGTTACTTCCTTTATGCCATTATTTGTGTCTTCTTGAGCTGTCATAATCCTGAGAAATGGTTCCTCATTCTTTATTTTACATTATATTTCTGTTAAATCTGTTCCTTGTAACCACTCCAATTTCTATATTTTATTTTATATCCTCCTCTTAGAGAGCTCTTAAAATAACTCTCTCCAGGAGTTCCAGTATTTTTCAGGTTATTTTTCTTACTTTTGTTCTGTTTCATTTGAATAAGATATGATCCTAAACAATCATTCTTTGTAAGTATTTTTGGTAAGAGAAGAACACTTTGTTTATAGTAAAGTTGGTACCATAGGAAACAAAATAAATTGGTTGAAAATTCACAAAATAATGGTAAAAAAGGCAGATCCATTTAATATGTAGTTCATAAAAGCAGACCATGATGATGAAACCTATGTCATTGTAGACATCCAGAAAAAAAAAGAAAGGAAGGAAAGTGTTTTAATTCACTGTCTTGCTAACTGCTATGTTCGCAATGAACCACTATGGTCTGATGGAGAACCTATATCAAGATCTAAACTTAAAATTATTAAATCTATACTGCACTTGATTCACGGTACAGTCATAATCTTTTATCAATCTCTCATCACAGATGACCAAGTCATCTAGTATATTGAATGGTTCAATAGTGTATTCAGTTTTAAAGATGTAAATTACAGCAAAAAAGTTGAACAGAAAATAAGAGTGCCATATCAACTCTCTCCAAATTGAATTTATGATGCAGGCTACCACTGAAAATGTATGTCATGTGTGTCTGTTATAATCTTCATTAAAATACACAAACTTTAGCAGGCAATTAACTGTTGCCAAACCCACAAAACTATTTTTCTAATTGAGACTTAATGAGCCAAGTAATATTTCCAACAAGTCCAAATCTGTAAAAGTTTTTATGACAAAATATTCTTAGTAAATTAATTTTTTCATTGATTTCGGAAAAGATAGCTAATACAGATATTACAATGTGGTTTACTAATGGATCAATATTTAATTTTCTGGAGTTAATAGCTTGATCACTATTGCTAATCATGAATTAATTGATGCACTATTGTAGGAGTAGTTGTCTTCCTCTAACTATTTGGTGATAATTGAAAATATCAAATTCAAGATCTTGAATACAATTCCAAAGTAGTGCATAATAATTTTAAAGGAGTAGTAATTATTTCAATACCTTTCACAGTTTGCAACAATATTAGTCAATCAAAAATAATAGAAGAAAGCAGACCTAATTGGCAAGTACAGAAGCAAGTTTCAAAACACTGTTTTGAAAATTTACAAGTAAAGTTTAGATAGTAAGTTACCAATATTTTTATTTTAATAATTCTTCAAGTTATGCACTAATTTGAAATTATTTTGTTCGTGTAATTAAAACTTTGGAATCTGTGCTACAGACAGAGGAATGGGAGTTTGTTTGGGAGTTTGGAAAAACACTACATGCAAAGGAGAGTATTACATATTCCATGTGATACAACAGAAATAGCAATTTTCCAATAGTGAATAATAGGCAAAAATTCCTTTTGGAAGCAAATAATAGATGAAAACTGAACTATGAAAAATGTCTCATGAATCATCTCTGTACTTCTCATGAGTCATCTCAGCACTGTAGGTAAAGAAATAATTTAAGATTAACTGATATTGTATTTGTAACAATGCAATGTAATAGCATTTTAAACATCAATATGTTAAATTTCTTGGTAATATATGCTTCAGATGTGCATGGGTCCAGTATCAGTTGTCCTAATTTTGATCAATCCAACCTCTTGACTACAAAATGACAACACGTAATCATTATAAAATTAATTATCAATTTAATTGTCATAAAATTCTGACAAGAAAATGAATAATACACAGTTGGGGCTCTCAAATACTGACAACATATGAAAAACATGCCACATTGTCAAGGTAGCTGTAAGGGACATCTTAGGCTTAGCAATAATAATTATGTCACAAATTTCATTCTCTTTTATTATTTATGAATCTAGGGCATCATACATATTTTTAATGCAAGCAAGGATGTAGGCAAAGAGCCTTTGACCAAAAGACATTCTACCATCTGAGGTCATAAAGCTCTAATAATGCTCACAACTCAATAACTTTCTTTTCTTCAAGACCATTTACATACATCTAATTAATCTCCCAAATTGTTAATTTCATCACAACCTACTTGGATTATATCTGTTTTAATTAACTTTGGATAAAAAGGCAGAATTCAAAAATAACTTTTAATTAAAAATTTAAATATACAACTGAAAGCTAAAGGTTTAATAATATCCTGTGTAAACATCATTACAGTTTCATTTTAAAGTAACTTCTTTCATTTCATATGCTAAATTCTTTTTTAGATACAACTTTTAGAAGAAAAGGAATATTTACTACTTAAAAGCTTTAATTTTAATTCTTCAACCATCAGGACACATCATCTAAATCATTCACTCACTCCAATGTTAAGAAAAGCAACAAGCTTCTAAAGCAAAAGCAAAGACAATCTAGAAACGAAAGTCTAAAGGAATCAAGTTCTTGAAGATGTTACTACCACTATTGGTACCAATACAATTGAGGTGACTATCTGCTTAATTGAAATTAATAGTTATCTTGGATTCTATTGTTAGCTGAAAGTGTAGTGAGCAAAGGCATGTACACACGAGGGTGGCGTGGGGTGGGGGTGTGGGGGGTGGGGTGCTTGGGCTGGGCTCCACCCTCCAGAAATTGTGAATGGGCGCCCCATTGCTCCTTCATAATAAAAACATTATTTCTGTAAATATATGTTCAATCCTGATTCTTCCCTTCCTTTAAATTGCAATTTAGGGGAATTGATTTACAAATTTTGCAGGTGATCTGTAAGGCAACCTGTAAATGGTTCCACACTTATGGTTATAAATACATCATTCAATGAAGCTTCATGAGGCTTCAGTTATAATGGCTAGTGTTGCTTTACCATTTATTTCATGAGAATGTTCATATCAAAATAGTATCATTATGAATTTCTAATAATATGCAAATGATTTTCTTTTAGTGAACTCAATACGTAACTACATCTATATCAACAAAATATATTAGAGGATTGGGATTTTTTTAATATTCATACAAATCTTCAAAACTTTAACGGCACATAGAGAATGTGTGTCTCCACACTATTTCTGATTAATGTCAATGAGAGAGAATTCAAAATTGAAGTAATTTTGCAGTCATTTTTACACTAAACCTACTTTTGAACTACACACTTATTTTTAGAGATTTTAAATTCAGACAAAGGAAATATGAAGAGCCAAATTTAGAAAATTAAGAAAGAGTAAACAAAAATTCTTTAATAGCGGTTGGTATGAATGTATGTATGAAAATAGCATTTATTAGTAAAAGTTAGTTATAAATGTATTACAATAGAAAAGGCAAGACTTTGTTAATTGGTTAAAACATGTTTTAAAGCATGTTATTACAAAGTGCTACATTATTAGCTAAAAGTGTATTGCAACATGCACAGAAAAAGGAAACTCACTTACCAGTAGCATGCTAGTTAGGAGCGTGCTAAATTACCATTTTAACAAGTCAGATTACTTGGCCCGACTGTCATGCCCTAGGCAGAGCACAATACATCTGTCAGGTAAGACACAAAACTTCCCGCAAATTTATATTTTTCCTATCAAAAAGGAAATGTACAGGAGATTTCTTCACTGTCTGTACAAGTTTTCTTCCCAATATATTCCATTTTTATTAAAGAACAGTTTTCTCATAAATGAAGCATTTGAATAGATTTTAATTAAAATAATTTCATTAACAACACAAACACTGCCTATATTACATTATATTCTTTCTTTTTAAATGAAAAGTGAGTAACACTATAAACACTTTTATAACCTATATTCAGAATCAAAGGTTGTGTTACATTTTGTACTTGGTTTTATACTTTTACAATCTTACTAAAATGACAAAGACACAATTAATGGTTATATGTGGCCCTGGAACCGTATTTCTTGATTGTTCATGAGTTATGAAGACAATCTTCTGTACTGGCATGAACATCTAATAGATTAGAAGCAATTACTTTTGCAATGATAGCTTTTCATCATTATGCATAAGTTAACTAAAGCAGCAAGGGATTTCTAAAAAGTGAATTTGTTTATTCCAGAATGAAGAGTTTCAGCTTCCATAAAAAAGGAAAGGTTTTTAAAAGACAAGTCACAATCAAATGAAAATACCATTCTTCTGACAGGCAACAGACAAGTCTGTATTTCAATAACAATATTTTTTATCACTTGAGAGATTTCCTTGCAAAAGTAGTTCCTGGAGGTAAAGATTGAAAATACTGAGAATATATTACCATTTTATTATTACTTATATACTTCTCTAATTATTGGTATGTAAAAAAAACTAACTGAAGTGATTAGTTCTTTCAGTTTGGAAAAGTAATATTTTGTATTGATATCACAAAAACTAAATATATTTAGTAATAAAGTTAAGGTAAAATTACGTTGTGCAGGAACGCAGAGTGTTGGTCTATGTTTGATAGCAGTTAGATAAGAGCTCTTGCATCAATGCCTTTCACATATTTCTTAAAAATCTTATGCCATACTAATCGTAGAAGCTACATTTACTTTTCCTTTATATTTTAAGTTCAAATAAAATTGTATTATTTTATTTACAAAGCTATCTCAGATGTATTTTTAACATTGTTATTTTTAAAATTTAAAAATAAACACACCATTGGATTGTAGCATTATATTATGATCTCTATTTTTTTTATTTTTTTAAAAATATTATTATTCATTTTTTCTTTTGAAAATAGCTTAAAAATATTGGACAGGTTTCTTGCACTATGTTCATCTGAAATTTCAATTCTTGGTAACCAATTCATTAAAATAATAATTCTAAGTTTGAATACAAACTTTTCAAAATCAACTCAAATTTTTTTAAAATCTCCTCATTATAATTCTCCTCAACCATGAATTAGTTTATATCACCAAAATATTAGAATAAATGTACATATAACATAAATGCATTATAAGAACACTACTATTATGCACAGCAATAATTATATAT
>BOPP01000127.1:2722824-2757445 GCA_017312745.1 Gryllus bimaculatus | reverse complement strand
ATATATATATATATAAACCATATCCCAAAATACTGAATTTGAGCATTCATACTGAAATTAAACAGCACACTGATTACAACATTAATAAACATGCATCACTAACAATCATAAATGCAGTTCAAAGTTAGAATCTCTAAAAAGGAATACATTTTATTATAATGAAAGATTCACAAGGAAGAATGAAGAAAATAAAATACATACAAAACTGTTAATATCCAGATCATGCATAATTCAAAGAAATCCCTTGACAAAAATTTGAAATAAATTTGACAAGAAATGAATTTTTGATACCATCCCAAAACTGGAGCAGTGAGGTAAAACATTCAACTCTCAGGCTCTTAAAAATGTAAAGCTTATCAATTAGAAATTAAAGCTTTCCTTGCACTGAAGAAGAATGAATAGCTTTTTATATGCATGAACAAATGTTGGCCGAAAAATTATTTATGTCCTCTATTATAAAATGTTGAAATTAATTACACATAGTGAGATCACATAAATGATTAAGTAAATGTTATGCAGTAATGCATAAATGTTATAATTTTAATTATTCCTTATTCTTTTGGATGTTATAGATGAAGTAGTCTTCATGTAAATTCTTGGTAGTCTTACAGATTATTAATTCTAAATATTCACAATAAATCACCCCCACCACCACATTTATCTCACAAACCAGTGAAATACTAACTACAAATTTTTGATTACCATAAATGAGATAAATAATTTTTTCTCTCTATAAAAATTGGTTTCTACACTATTCCCAAGTTGATTAACATTGTATATGGTAAGACAAATCTGTACACAAATTTACTCTAAAACTCATCAACCTTCACACAACTTTCACTTTCTGTGGAGTATTATTGGTACAATAAGGCAAAGATATAACAGATCAGTTTATAATTTTTGAATTACCAAAAATGCAACTGTCAAATTTAAAATGATAAGCTAATCACTGTACAATAAATTTTAGGATGTCCACTAAATATATACGAGAAGCAACAAATCAAAAAATTCAATTAAAAAAAAGATATTAAATACTCAATACTTTCATTTTCCTTTTAGACATATCAAGAAAAACTTATTGGTCAATTAATTGTTTTTCCTTCTAAGTATTACAGCCATACTTATCCAATAATTTTATAACTGACATTTTTTCCCTAGTAAGGTTGCAAGTATTATCAGAAAGAAAATATGCTTAATTATTAGCTTACCATGATGCTACATAAAACAAGTGACAGAACCACTCCATTTCATTATTTCTCAATATTGCAGTGATTCTAATACATTGAAAATCAACATTATGCTGTAAAAATACCCATATTTTCACAAATATGCACAAGAAAAGATTTAAAGATCTAAAATTGAGGAATATATTGCATTAAGAAACAAATTTGTAGCTTTAATATTAAAGATGGAAAAAATATGAAATTTTGCAATTTTTGAAATACTGTATAAATGATGTGACTGATCAATGTTGTATTATTCAGCAAAACTTCACTCATTTCGAAATAACGGTTTTAAAAAATCCGATCTTTAAAGAAAATCTTATTTAAATTTTATTTTCAAAGAGTCATGATTTCACTACAATTTAATGCAAGAAGAACCCATATCTTCAAAAAGATTATTAACACATTCAGGTCATAGTCTTAGCCCAACGTTTTTCCACCACAGGTTGTAATGTTTTGGGGTATATTTTAAGGGTCACATCTTTTAAGCCAATAATCACAGAAGCAAGATTATTTTTTTATTTTAAAGCAACAATCTTGTACTTTTATATGAAGTTCAAACTTTTATGTTTAAATTAATAATTTAAAAGACTTTTAATACAAATCACATGCTCGTAGATTCTACAGACATCGTAATTTAACGGGACCTATTAGCGCTTGTAGATTCTACAGGCAGTGACCTGAATGTGTTAAAGATATTTAAAGATGACATTTTTGAAGGACAGATTTTCTTTAAGAAAAATAACTCTATCTTCAATGATGTAGTTGGTAGAGATGGTCAACAAAGTTTTAAACTTTTGATATTTTCATAGGAAAATTCAGAGGACTTGCTGAAAATTGAATCTGTGCCATTGTTATAAGTGTACATTGCCCTTTGAAGGCTGTAGCAAAACATTTTTCAAAAAAATTTGGGGAATTTTTTGGGAAAATTTCAAAAATGTTGTTGGGACTTTGTATAGTGAACACCCCAAAAATAAAATAACTTAAGAGGCTGTGACATTACCCAGAGAGATTGGGAAATACCCATTTTAGTATCATGTAGCTGCTAGAGTTGTTCGCAAGCAGACAGTCAACTTGAGAAAAAATTTTTGGTAACAAGAACCCACAAACTCGGATATTAACTACAATGAGGAAAATATGGTTTATTACATATAGGGCAAGAACAAATCTCATAACTTTCTCTTATTGTGTAATAGATATGAAAAAGTAAAATTTCAATACATTTAAAAATAAAAACAATCTTCAACACAGGGATGTAATGAAACACGTGAGCTTGTAAACTGAGAATGCTCGAATGTTGCAAAATTGTCCTAAATATGCCAATAGTTATAATTTAAGGTAAGTTTTTGATTTGTTGCCCTCAAAGTACAGCTGAGAAAATAAAATTTTATTTGTATCTGCAAGACAGAAAGAAAACTCACCTGCAAAGCACCAACGTCCTGTGGTACGCGCAAACACAAGCAGGAAGATAGCCAACAACAGCACAAGGATAGCCACAACAATTCCAATGATTGCCCCAGCTTCAAGTGATGTCACTACAATGAAAGACAATCCGTATTAGATCCTAATCCTAGGAACTAAAATGAAATTTTGTTAGTAATTACTGTACTCTACTCATTCTAATGAAATTATAAATCAGAGTGAAAATAATAATATCTTCAGTGAATAATAATTTAAGGGCAAATCACTAGTATTAGAAAAGACTTGTACATTTAACCCAGTGTACCTTTGAACCTTGTTTTATTTGAAGACCCTGTCAAGGCCATCTTGTCGCAGCTATTCTAGTTAGTTTGTCAAGTATGGGCTCTAATGTCCTGGTATCAACTTGTCAAGAAGCCTTTTGATCAGAGAAGTTTTTGTTTTCCAGCATTAAAAATTAATTATTAGTTAATAATAATAATAATAATAATAATAATAATAATAATAATAATAATAATAATAATAATAATTTATTGAGTCACATTTACAATTACATTTATAAATTTTGAAAACATGAAAAAATAAAATAAAAGTGGTTTGTAGATAAAATAAATTAGTGTATTCAAAAGTACAACAGTCTCCCCTAATATTGGAGTATTAATAACACTAGATATCACTTAACTTTTTATTACAGACTCCATTACTTATTAATTTAATAATTTATAAGGCATGAATGTTTGGCTCACAATTTACAATTAAGCTACCTAATCTGCTTTTCTGTCTGTTAGATTACAAAGAGGCAATAAAAACATGCCTATGGAGTGACCTAAAACCATTAGTACATTTCATGTGAAACTAATTAAATCAAATAATCACATAGGTTTATAAAAAACAATATAGCTACAAAATTGAAAACAAGAAAATGAAACCTTACCAATAGGTTCTGAGCTGGTTGATAGCCGTATCCTGTACGTTTCTTCACCCAGCTCATTACGAGCACTAAGAGCATATTCTCGTTCAATGTCCTCCATGTTAACTTCATTAATTCTTAGGACAGCTGTCCAAGATCCACTACCCTGTTCACAAAAATCGGTGGCAATAATTATTTTAAAAATATAGGTATTTTTAACTCTTAAAGTATTACTTCTAATATATATTTCAGTATCAACTGACATAAAAAGAATCCAAATCAAAAAGTTCTGTTAACTATAAGGAGTAAACATTTCTATTGATACTACTTGAAACTTACATTGTTCATCAAAGATGAAGCATGAAAATGCCCATCATATCCAGCTGAATTTTCTTGCACCACTTCTTCATTAATTTTCCATGATACAGTAGGTTTTGGATAAGCATTTACTTCAACAGCAATTTCTCCAGGAACTCCCACTATGAAGCCAAACTGATCAATGGGATTTGAATGTGGTCTGGGGGCAACTGAAATTCAAGAAAACATTAGACAGTGTTAGGATTTGCTTCCCACTTCTGTTGTAAAGCATACGACAAATGATATAATTAAATCATAATGGTTTTTAATAATTGAAGTGAACTTTCAAACTGAGAGTCCATTTTGAAGGAAGGAACAATAATTTTCACTTCTGAACAATCCCGTAAATTGTTTGTTTCAGAACCAGCAAACTCCATTTTTATTTGAAATTGAGTTATTAGCATTATGGCAATTGTAACATTGAACTTATATAATTGCACTTATTCTTTAAAATTTTGTGAAAAGCATATTATATTTGGAATAAAATCAAAATCAACATCAAAACTGTTTGATTCAAAGATAGAAATCTAGAACACCTTTTAGAGAAGCAAAATAGCTTCTTCCCAGCACGCAGATGCATTAGATTGTATGTACAATAATCAGCCAACTTTAATATTGTAAATCCCAAGTAACTTCTGATAATGATTGTAGAATTCTAAACAAATATAATAGGATACCAAAGTCAGCAAAATCCTTTTTTATTAGATCTAACAAAAAATCTTTAAGCAATTACTTTGACGCAGCAATCTCCATATTTCAAATGCTGATTGTACAATCCTAACATGGTTTACTGCAAAATTGTTTTAATTGTTCATTGAAATATATATTGAAACTAAAAATAATCTCAATAGAAGAAAGGTCAAATAAGTTTTGGGTCCTGTAGAAAAATCAAGAAAATAAAAGTGACAGGTTTGAAATTAACTCCCTCAATTTTGTTCAAGAATAAGCTTTTCAAGAAAAAAGTTGAGTTAAGTTGATTATGATAGATGCAACAAAACTGAAAATTTTATCTTAACATTTGATTTTTCTATTTAACAATTACTTACATTCTTCACCCATGGTGGAAATAATTTGAAGACTAAGATCTGCCAATATAACTTCAAAATTAAGATGGATGAGAAAGAGATATGGATATGATAGCTTGATGACAAGAAAGAAGTGAAAAATGAAACAGAGAGGAAAAATTTAAGGATATTCTAAAATAATTTTCAAGACTTTGGCACTGATATAGAGAGATAGTATATTTCAACCACATACCAGAGATTTTCAACTTGCTAATGAAAGGCAAGATATTAATTTCGCCAGAGAAAGAATACATAAAATACAGAATTAAATTTGTTGAAAGAATCATTACCCTGATGAGAAATCAAATCTGGGATTCCTGATTTATGTCAAGTTGCTCTAACCACTGAGCTACCTAGACAACCATTGCTCTGAATGGGTTCTTAGATCTGATGTATAGCCTGTTATATGCCTTTTAATGGTCACCACTCTGTCACCTTATTGGAAAGGCAATTTAATTACTAATATACATTTGTTACATACTAACAATGTCACATCATGGGAAACATTAGTTGTGTGGAACATATTTCTGACGTAAATGCCTCTTCAATTAGGTGTCAGGGTTGTGACCATCAAATAAAACATAATATTAATGGAATTTTAAATCAGTACTGAAAATGTGATTTCCAGATTTAATCTTCATCAAATAATTACTTACATTTAACATTTACTGCAGCAGATGTCTGGTTATTGCGGTTACTATCCTCTAATGCAAGGTGTCCTGCAACACATCTCAACATTTTTCCATGGTCTCGCCAAGACAGCTGATAAGAAAGGTTCTGTTTCACTGTGAAGAGATCTCTGTCAGTTGTGTGAATAGTTTCAAGGTTGGTAAGGCCACGAGTCACTTCTTGATCATCTGTAAAAAACAACAACAAATTCTACTGTTGTATCACTTTAGATAGAGGTGATTTTCAGGTCAAGTATGTGGTGTGCTATTTAATTACAAATACAGAGGAAGTTTCTGAAGAGTAGTTTTTTATCTTTCAGCAATATTATTTACAAAAATTTGGCAAGCAGCAAGGAAATATTAATGTGTATATAATTAACCTGCAATTAGAACATTAATTATTCTTACCCAGAAACCAGGATATATTGGCTGGTGGTCGACTATCACGGATAGTACAAGATGCAGTTAATGTATCACCATCACGGAATTCACTTTCATCACGGCTGGGATACCTGTCATTACTTCCATAGCCACTTCCATAACTAGGTCGCTGACCAGAACTTGACACTGCCAAATCAGGTGCATTTGGAGCCACTGAATATAATGGAAACAAAGCAGTTATTCACCTTGCATTAAACATAATTCAAAGTGGTGAGTACACTCTTCAATTATATTAAATTAAAAAATATAGATGGAAAACAAAGTAAAATTTGTAATGATCCCTCTACACCAAAAAATGAATGAGTTTTCATATAGAATTTTTGAGAAAAACTCCCATTTTTTTCAATAACAACAGTCAAATAACATCTTTACTCTCCATTCATATTTTCTTATAAATTCTAAGTGGGCCGGGAGCGGTCCGGGAGCGGTCCGGGAGCGGTCCGGGAGCGGTCCGGGAGCGGTCCGGGAGCGGTCCGGGAGCGGGCCGGGAGCGGGCCGGCAGCGGGCCGTTAGCGGGCAGGGAGCGGGCGGGGACGGGGCCGGGAGTCGCACCTGCGACGGTGATGTTGAAGACGCCGATGCCCTCCTCGGGCAGGTTGCGGAAGCCCATGGTGCAGCGGAAGCCGCCGTTGAAGCTGGCCGGCAGGCGCTGCACGGTGAAGCCGCACTGGCCCGACTCGAGCCCGGCGCCGGCGTACTTGACGCCGTCCGACGACTGCGGCAGGTCCTCGTTGAGGTTCCACGTGGAGCGCTCCTGGCCCGCGCGCGGCGTCGTGTGCTCGATGCGGCAGTACTGCAGCGCGCGGCCGGCGCGGCACTGCACCGTCACGCGCTGGCCCTCCATGGCCACCGTGACGCGCGGCGACACGTCCACCGACACCGCCGCCGCCCCCGCCGCCCCTGCAACCGACACTTCCCTTCACTCTCCACCCACCAACCTTCAGGTACATTAAAACACACTATAGTAATAGAATGTGATTAAAGATTGCATTGGTTAATTTTCACCATAATTTATGAATGAATGAATGAATTAAAATGGGGATTCTTCTAATATCAAAGTATTAACAATGAAGTATGCATTTCATTTAAATTGAAATATTATTTATTAACTGTTTTACTATTACATTTCGACGATAATACGAGTAGTCATATTTGGAACTGTGTAATTATTATAAGTTCGCGCGAAATAACAGTAAACAATAAACACAGTTTTGTTTATAATTAAAACATTTATGATATATTTTTAATATACATTTTTATGTTAATTTTTCACCATCTCCATTGCTCTAGGCGCCATCAACTCACGCCACTCATCTGGTTACGCATATTTCCTATTATCACCTTAGTTAAGCCCTTCGGCTGCCACTACGTTGATCAAATACATACTAGCATGAAGACTGGAACATATTTACGGTCTTCGGGCATGCTAGGACTACTGTCACTACGGTAGACACATGGGCACTACTCACACGCACTCACGGGGCACATACATCAGTCATTACTTCGACATTTTCAAACAAAACTCGGGCCCATCACACTTATACTTCCAAGGATCACCGCTCCTCCAATAGATAAAATTTTCTAGAAGTCAAACCTTCGCTTATGGTCTAGCCACCTCGGAGGACACGTTTGTATCCTCGCCCATCACTTTACTCTCCGTACAAATACCCAGAAGTATTGCGATTACTCCCAACAAGGCCCAGCAGAGTTACCTTTAAGCTTTCAAGGACCAGCGACATTCGGGATCTTTCCAGGTTGTGGGAATTGAACGTCATCGCGAACAAGAGTACTCAGATGCAGCTGATTAAAAAAAATCAGTTTAGAAGAATCTTCGATACGAAATACTAATATTTTGCGAGCTCAATGTTGCAAAACGTATGTCACTACACAAAAGGCGACAACACTACACAAAACAGGTTAAATGCAGCGGAACAAATATTAAAAGCGGAAAGTTTTTCCATCGACTATTCCATCGATCCTTTGACTTGATATTTTATTTATTACAGAACCCATTATCCACTCCTAATATTTCTGTATTTAACAAGGAAATAAATTATCTGCTCTTTCTTGAATTCAATTCTATTTTATGAAAGTGATGAAGTAGTGGCGCACTTTAAAATGCAGTTTTTACGAATATTTTTTCAATATATTTTCGAAAGAGACAAAATTGTCGGAAATTAATAGCAAATCGCTCTGTTGAAACAGCTTCACATGAAATCAAGAGTGACAGGAAGTTTGATATTAAAATACCGGAAAAAGTAACAGTAGATAAATCAATTAGTAAATTATTCTTATTTTGAATAGTGATTGGTTCATAGATGTTATTTTGAGTTTCGCAGTGAATCGTTTTGGAATTGAACAATTCTTGTAAGGCATAAATTAATACGTGATATAAAATTGTTACAATTATTGTCAGAGCAGCGATAAATGTTTTTATAAAAATATAGTTCTAAAATAAATCAATATGTTGAAATAAAACATTCAATCCTTCATAAACTTAACATTTATCATAACACTTTGAGAACAATGAAATCGGCTTTTGCGCAACATATTAAATTGTAAATAATGGCGTTTATGTTAAAATGGCGTCATACCTAGTTTCAATCACCTTTTTGTCCCAGTACGTCTTACCTTCCACTTATCGAATAAACTCAAATGATGAGGCTATTATTAATTACCAATTGGAAATCCTATCAGATCTCGAGTCACAAAAAACGAAAAAATATAAAGAAATATTCATCAGGCGCAAAACAAACAGTTTTCTCACTATTTTCGAGCACTTCCGTCCTTGCTATTGGTCGATCAGAATTGACGAATGGCGAGCGCGAACGAAATGGGAAAGGGGGAAAACTAATTAGAGGGAAATTATCTCGGAGGGAGGGTTTCAAAGTAGAAAGATAACGAGGCCAAGCTTTAGGGTGGCAGATCGGGGAGTCGCCATACTGGAAGGCCGACGTCAACTGGGATTGGTGGGTGCGATAAGTGGAAGGGGCGAGGGACCCTAATTCAATCGTGGTGTGGTTAAGGCAAATTCATTTTGCGAGAAGGGATCTACGAACGTTAAAATGCTATGTGCAAAGTTGGCCTAACACGAACGCTTTGCGATGCGTTGCTGTAAGTTCAGGGATTGATTACTACCGCGTATCAATTTATTTAAGACCGTCAGTGGGGGAGGGGCGGGGCTGGGCAGCGTTACCGCACTTTGTCGCAGCGGCTTCACTGCAAAGCAAATATTAGCTAGTGGACAAAATGCATGTATTCCAATTACGTCTTGTTCCTTCTGAGGCTTACAGTTGCCCCCCCCCCCTCCCCAGCTGAGACTGTTACCTCAAGGCGCAGCCATCGCTCTAGTGCCAACGGGCCTAGGTCGCTGTCAGTCAAGTAGTTACTGTCTCAGGTATGCACAGTATGAGACAATTTTTTTCATTTTTCAGTAAAAATCGAAATAGGGTCATTTTTTACAAAAATCCCCGAAATCCTGGGTTTGTAACGAAACTATTAGACATCACTCACTTGACCAGAAGTTGCTTAGTTTTCCAACAATTTTTGAACATATTCAAAATTAATAATATAGATATTAAACCTCGCATTTCTTCTTCAGTAGAGCATTTACGAGTTAGGAGCAAACCTGATAGATTGCTTATTGGAGTCGCTGGTGCTAGCACATTGTCACTAAGACAATGGCGGCGTCACTACGTGACTGTCGAGGACAGAGAAGGTTGACGCGGGATAGACATTTAATTGAGGATACGGTTTGCCCTTGTGAAATATATTTACGTTAATTTTTCGTGAAAGACGTCTAAATGCAACACATTACACAGTTTCTTAAGTCAGCAAAATTATAATTTTGTTAACTACAGAAATTTTCTAATGCCTTAATGTCAGCACAATAATAAGGGTCGTGTGCCTTCAAAATTACTGTTGGAGCATCTTTTAAATGCAATTTCCATTTCTGGCTTTTCTTCGGGCAAAATATCACCATTTTCTACCATAGTTTTATGAGCGTTCATGGAGACCCTTATCTCATATCCTTCACGCAAGTTCAGGCCGCATTTCACTCTGAATACCTTCAAGAATTGTAATAAGAAAACAACAGTGCTAATCTCCGTTTCTTATTTGACGGTTCCCATTTCTTTGCTTCATTTCAAAGTTACAGATTAATCACCTTCATTAAAACACGCCCGAGAAGAAACACCGGAGAGTTTGCCAGCCATCGAAGCATCTCCTCTCCCCATCTGCCCGCCCAGCCGTTCAAAACAGAACGCTCACCAAAACACAAACTCAACCACCGCAAAACAACACATGTTTCACCCGCCATAAATCAGACGACTCATTAATTATTTGGAACTCTGCCCGACGCCGTTGCTTTGCCACCGCAGAACAAAATGGCGCCATTTTTCGTTAGGACGACGCGACGTTGGCAAAAACGTTCGCAGATGACGCGAGTGTGCCGCAAACGGTTCCGCGAGTCGCCGAGAGATGGCATGCGCGTCGCCAAGACGCATCGCGAACGAGATTCGCGCGCGGGATATGAGTTCGTGAACGCGCGGTCGGATGGTCTCTCAACCTCCCGTCTCCCGCCCGCGGGCTGCGAATAAAACTGTCATCAGCGATTTAGACGGCGTATAACTCTAATGGTATCGGCGTGCGCGAATTTTTTATTTCCTTTTTTTTTTTCATTTGCGAACGAATTCCGCGTTGCCACGCGCGTCCGGGCATCAGTGCCGTTTTCCGATTCGCTCCCCCGGCGAAGTCCCGGCGGCGGTGGCGCGGCGGGGGAAATCGACTCCCCTCCCTCTCCCCCCTCCGGTTTCGATCTCCCCCCCGCACTCCCCGCCCAGCCGGCCGCGTTTCCTCCACCAATAAAGCTGCCATCAGCACGGCGAGTAACTCTAACGCTATCTGCCAGGCGATTTTTCGCCACAAAAACTCCCCTTGCGCCGACGCGCCTGCCGAGAGAAGGGTTGCTGAGGAAGCCCGCCTCGGCGAGGACGGGGTCCAGAGGCGTGCAGTTCAGCGCCAAAACGCGTTAGCTGATAGTTTCGACCACAGAACACATGTGTAAGGGAAATTAACGTATCAACAAATAAAATAAGTTTCGAAAAGCTAATGTCACTGGAATAAACATTTTAGAATTATTTTAATGTTTAAACGAAATTAATATTATTTGGTTAGCATATCTTAGTATACGTTCAATAATCAAAATATTAAAAATTCGCTTAGAACTAAATTTAAATAAATTAAGCAGATAACACCTTTTATTATTCTATGGATCCACGTACGATCCACTTGATTGTTGTGTTTGGCTGAGATAAAACCACGTATTAGTAAATATCATGCTATCATCCAGTTCTCATGGAAAAAACCTTCTCGCTTCTGTCTCTGTCGGGATGAAGAGTTTCAAGAAACTTGAATCCTCAAAGTACCTGATACACGCGATTGAGCACGAACATATGGAACCAGATACAAGTGCTTCAAAAAGCTGCCCAACGTTCGTGTTTTAGGGATCCCTAGCGGCGATCCTTGGAGGGGCGGTTACAAAACGCATCATACACGTGCTACACATGTATGAGGAGGAATATACCTGGTGATCGTTTCGACCATAAAGTCATTTTTTACGATAAAAACTTCCGTTGCGTCGACCCGCCTGGCGAGAGAAAGGGTGTTGCGAGGATCGGGCTCAGCGAGGACTGAAACCAAAGCGGTGTAGCTCGCCCAGCCCATTGTATGTGTGTCTCCTAGTTCAGGGTATGGAGCACACACTACCGCACAGGGCATGACGCGTGCATACCTTACTGACGAAATCACGCCACAATAACCTTCATGCTCTGTTTCAAGTGATTTTTCGTTGTACAAACTCGCTCGAAACTCGTCGTAACAGAGTGGAAGAGGCAGACATTACGAGGATCTCGAATCAAGGGCCTGTATGTGTATGCAGCCTAGTACTTGTAACGAACAGTACTTATCATCATTAAAACACACTTTCACACGTAAAATATTCAGCAGTGATGTTACATAGCACTTACGAGACAATTCACCACGCTCGATAGTAACTAACACAACCGGAACTGAAGGAGGAAACGGCGTTGGGTTTAGCGTGACTTGTATTCGGCGTTACGTGACTACGGACGAAATGTACTAAAGATATTTTAGGAGATACAAAACGGTGAAAGGAATTATTTAAATAACTGAAGGGAAGACACCTCTTGAATACAAATAATAAAACTGGATAAATACGATCAACAAATTCCCACATTGTGGATATATAATGCGATGGACGTTTTCTTAGCCCCCTCGTTTGTTTTTTCAGTTTAGGCCAATGGTAATGGACACTATTTCGACTAGGGCAATAATGGCTTGTTAGTTTATGGCGAATTGGTTAATGCCTTGTTAGTTAATGACGAGCCTCGGGTCATCAGGCCGGATCTTTCGCCTGACACACGCACCAAGAAAGAAGGTATCATCTCGGTCGACGAAACGTGATTTGAATTTAGCTCAGGGGTTTCTTTTAGGCTTGAGCATCTTTAATATAAAGTAAAAGTAAACCTACTACATGGGGCAGCCGGCTTACTGCCACTCAGAAGGAAGACGCATGTAGGATTTTTTCACCGTCAAAAATCTGCGGCTTCGATCGGTTTGAACCCGCTAACTTAGACACAACAACCTGATACTCTAACCATTACACCACCGAACCCGCGATAAGAGTACATTTACCTAGAAAATACAACAAAAGCAAAGCGTTTCACAGCAAGTGGAAAAATTCAAAATCCTCACTTTTTTAGGAACACGCCCCGGATTGCTCTTGGCTATTGGTCGCCCTGGTCCAGCTTTGACGGTGGCGTGCCGAGACACCAACGCGATGGAGCACACACGCGGGCAGCCGGTTTTCCAAGTAATCGCACCGATCCTTCATTACCCATTACCTTAATAGAGGCGTCATTTGAAGCTGGCGGGCGGGGGCCTCAACGACACTCAAGCCGAGGGACTGGGGCGATGGAAATTCCGATGTACAGCAGCGCACTCACTTTACAGCCTCAGGCTGAGCGGCTTTACGTGCCGCTGGACAGGGCCGAGGGCAGAGGACACGTCCGAGAGGGGGCGAATACACAGGACCACGTGGGTTATGGCCTCCCGAAATGCAATTCTACTGCACTCTGCCCGCCGGGTCGGTTTGCAATTCAGATCTGCAGAAAATTACGTTATATCTGCAATATAGCAACTACTTTTGAGGGCAAGAACGGAACACTACACTTTGTTGTAGTAATATTTTCTTTGGATACACGCCACGTACTCTGCTCACTCTGCTAACATGTGAATATTCCTGCCCGAAGCGGGTTCGGACTCTGGACCTTACACGAGAGATACAATGATATCATTAGTGGATACATCTTTACAGACCATGCACACGCACAAGCGACCAACCACGGATCTAAATTATACATGACATATAAATATATCTATTGGTACTATCTTTTCGAATAGAAAGATGCTTAGCATGAAATTTGGAACAATCTTTCAAATAAGGTTAAAAAATACATGTATGTTCATGTGGTTCTTAAAGGGTAAATAATAATTAAAAATTTCAGTATTAATAAATAAATTTACAAATAATATATTATTTTGAAGAGTGTTTGAAGAGATTATGGCAAGAACATTTTGCTTCATTCTTAATTAGTTTTGAAAATGATTACTGTTGCTGGTGGCGGAGAAAGGTAAAAACCGAATTAAATTTAGGTTTCGTACCAAACATAAACGTCAACTCCATGAGTTAACAGTCCTAACGTAAAAAATCGTACTTGTTAAGTTTTCGTGTTTGAAGAGATACTTCATACTTCATTCGTTTTGAAAATAATAACAGTAGCCGATGGAGGAGAAAGGTAAAAAAGTGTTAAATTCAGGTTTCTATCGTTTCTTCATAAATATAAACGTTATTCCATGAGTTAACAGCGCTAACGTAAAAAATCGTATACTTTCTGAGTTATCACATTCAGGCGAAGATGGCACACTCCGGAGCCGTCATCGTCGCCGGTTCACACGCACGGGCGCGAGCAGCCAGTTTGCGCGCCACTTTGCACATCTCCGGCAGGCACCGGGGCGCCCTCGCCGAGGCGACGCACGGCGCGGCGCGGCGCGGACGCGCGGCTCGGCGGCCGGATGACATCGGAGCCGTCACACACCGGAACATCCGGGCACGAGACGAAGTGCCCGCCGCCCCCGCCCGCTTCCGAGGGCTTGTCGCCCGCCCCGCGCCCAGCGAGGACACAAGTTTGCAAACCGATTTTTCAAATCTTCTGCGGAAATTGGCAGGCGCTCGCGGGGGCGGGGGAGGGGAGGGGGCGGCCTGACGGGCCCGGTGCGCGCGCGGGCGCGAGAGGGCCTCTCGCGAAATGGGGAAATGCGGCGCGCGCCCCGGACGCTGGGCGGCGGGGGCGGCGAAGATCGAACGCAACACTTGGGCGGCGCGGCGCCACCGGAGGGCCGTCGCCTGCGGGAGGGAGAGGGGGGGCCCGAAGGCAGAAACGGATGCGGCGCGTCTGGGCGCGGCGGGTCGAGCGCGCGGGGGGCGAGAGGAGGCAGAAAGTGGTAATGCGTCTCTTTGACTGCGGCGCGGCGTTGATGCCGAGCGGGATAGGCGTGCATACGCGGGAAAGGCGGCGGCTGCGCTGAGCGGACGCGGGTGGTGTGGATGTGCGAGTGTGAGGGGCAAGCCTGCAGGGGTGCCCGGCGCGGGATCGAGCGGGGACGCACGCGGGGCTGAGCGGAACAGGGCGGGGACGGCGCGGGACAGGGTGGACAACAGAGGCGGACAGGGAAGGGCGGCGGATCGGAATGCGAATGAGAGGGCGCGGATGGGGAATGAATCGATTGAGGAAGGGCCGAGGCGGGGAGAGGGTGGGGGGTAAGGAAGGGGCGGGGTAAGGTAATGGGAATGGGCGGAACGAGGGCGGAAGCGGGGTAGGACGGGGTACTAGTGTGAAGTTAGGGTGGCAGAGAATGGACGGGTGAGCGCGGGCGCGGGTGGGACTGGAGTCGTGGGCGGGAGTGCGGGAGAACGGGGGCCCGGTTACGAAGCAGCCAGCCACGAGTAGAGCGGAATGCCCGGCGACGCTCATGTGCGGGAGGCAGCAGGTCGGGGCGGGACATGGGTGGCACGTGGTGTAGCGAGGCGGGGCGGAGTGGGGCGTGGTGGTGCGGTGCGAGGTGCAGAGGGACGGGGCGAGTCCGAGTGGGGGAGAGGCGCTGCTGGTCTTGGGCGTCCGCCGGCGCCGTCCGCGGGGTGCCGCGTTGGGGGTCCTCGCTGGGCGCAGTCGAGTTGCCTCAGAGCTGCGGATGCTGTCTGCGCTCGGGCCGCATATCACCGCAACGGGAGCGATAGCGCCGCGCACGTCAGTGGTAAAATACGGATCATTGTGAGATATAGCGCACTGGAGAAACGATATTCGGAACGTACACCAGCCAGGCCACGGTCTTGCTGCGTCTCTTGCTACACGGCTTGAAATTCCGTTCATCCCTGTTGAAATAATGGAAGTGGGTTTGTTGCCAATTCATCACGGTTCAGCTTCCTTCGAATCTCATTCCGCCATTCTCCATTCATCTCATTATTCCTGCCTTCACCGATCATTGAATAATCATCATTCTCATTTACTCATCAAATCTTTGATTTTTCCTTCGAAAGCGCAACATATTGTTTTAACTCAAACGGTGTAAAAAATCTGTAATATAATTTATTGGTTGGTTAGTGTTTCCCGGCACGCCAACTGTTAAGGTCATTAGACCCGTAAGTGTAGTGCATGGTTCTATCGCGGGAGGTGGGAGTGATATCCCCCCCACAGGATGGCGAGTTACACGTCGGCCAGCAGAATTTACCCCAACCATCTCCCATCAGCAGGCCCCACCTGGAACAAACTCTAAGCTCCCGACTAGTGTCGCAGCATGTGTGGTAGTGTAGTGCAAGTGAGCGTACGTGTGTGTAAATAAGCAGGTAAGAAAAGAACACGGATGGCGAAGGAAAGATCGCGCGTGGACCGTGACCCGTTTGTTAGGGGATTGTTCCGGTATTTGCCTCATGTAGAACGAAGAAACCACGGAAAACTACCGATAAGAGCAGCTGGCCACCAGAATACTCCCCTAGAGAGCGGCTGAATTCAATCAAGCTCTCAAAAATCCCGCCACCGCCGGAACTCAAACTCTAGGACCTCTCGGTCAGAGGCACTGCATTGAGATCAATTGATACCATCAGCCACCCGAGCCGGTTTATTATTTGGAATCGAATAGGATAGCGACCTGCGCAGTCAACTCGCTTTCCAGAGGGAACCGCAACGCGCCGCCCCAAAGCCCCGTATGGGCTGATATATTCCGCGGCGCTCGGTTGAAGCGACGGGTAAACGGCGTCGCCACCGCCGCCGGCGCTTCGCATGCGCCCAGGGGTACGCTGCGAGGGGGGCGGGGGGGGGGGGGGCAGCGAAATGAAAGAGCCCCGCGTGACGGCTCCCGGGCAGAAGCCAGGGCCCCGAACTGCCAGGTGCTCTGCCGTCGACGTCTTCGCCCGAGGAAGAAACAAGCGAACGCGGGCGGAGGGGAGATCGCCATTAATCCCGCCGCCCGAGCCTCAGGCGCCGATGGAAGAGCCTCAGGCGCCCACGTGAAAAATACGAAACGTCCCGTCGAGCCTCTTAGCTCAGTTCTTAAGAGTCGCAGACATTCGTGCGAGCGCCGGTCTGGCATTTTCTTGACAGCGACGCTTTAAGCGTTTTAATTTAATTTTCAAATAGAACCATTCATTACCATTCGTTCGAGCGTTTTATTTTAAGTTTGTAACTGTGCATTTCAACGAGAAATTTGACTGAGACCTAGACATCCGTACATGTGATTTTTGTAAACGCCACTGACATTTTTACGAACGATTTAAGTGAATTTTTTAATAATGCGTAGGCTTCGCGAAAGCGTTTTAAGTGTATTTTCTGAACAGACTGGGCCTTGCGTTTAAAGAAAGGCGAAGTTTGTATTATTTAGCAAACGTTGCCATCCATCCAAACAGCTAACGCATATTGAACTGACTGTGAATGTGTAATTACATTTAGTATATATATATATATATATATATATATATATATATATATATATATATATATATATATATCATATCGCTCAACATATACACGCGCGCGCATGTACCAACACACGTGTGTATACATATACGTGGTTTTGTTTTTATTATGTTAATGTGTCTTAATGTAACTGAAATGTAATGTGTTGTTAAATTTCTTTGTAATACCTCTTAGAAATCTATTTTTGGGTGTTGAACCCTCAGTAGATCAAATCTATGTTCCTATACGTAAAAAAGATTTATAACATAACTTTTCTAACAGTAAGAAGTGTAGTTTTTCTTCTAATATGAAAGATATTAGTGGCAAATTCGCCGTTCTTTTCCATTAAGTTTGCTTCTGAATAATCGTAATGATAATTCGGGTAGAAGTGCTCCGTAACAAGGAAAACAATCGGACGGTCGTTACTTTGGAGGGGAACCAAAACGAAATCTCCATTTCCAAAACTTTACGAAACGCAAATCATTAAATTCTAAGCTTTATGACTTCCAGGTGACCTACTTTCGAATTACAAACTTAATTACAGCAGCCAAACTGGTGACTTGTGACTAAATTGCCAACAGACCTGAATTTAATGGGAAAATTAGAGAACACTTTTATTCGTATTGTTATATTTTATTAAGCCCAAATGAAACAGAATCACAGCTTATTCGACTATACGTATAAGACAGTTTCAGGAAGGGACAATTGATGAAATTCCAATAGTCCGAATTGGACTGCTTACTGGGGCAACGTGGTCTTGAATTATTCTTCTTCCTTACAAGTCTCAAGTATTTTTTGGACATTAAATAAATACTGAAACCTATTAAAAATATCTTGCCTCTGGTACACCTCAAAAGCAGACAGATTTCATGACATATTACGATTTTTTGTATTGAGTTTTTCTTTCAGGTTAAGCTGCATATTGTGGAATACGCAGTTTCCGCCCAGAGCCGCATGGCGCGCTGCCCGACGCGTTTAGCGCGCACCGGAAGCAAAACCGAGCAGAGCGGTCCTGCGCGGTGATAAGCAACATAGATTGCGCGACAATCGCCCAGGAGAACCGCAAGAGTTGAGTCCAATCCTTATGTCATTCATGCATCTGCTAGAAATCGAAGTTTCGAAAAACGTTTTCCTCTTCGGTCCTAAGTTAACGCTGCATGTGCAAATTAAATCCAGTTCACAAAAACCGAGCTATTGTTACAAAAATACACACCACCTCTCGTGGAAATGACATCAGTGATAAAAACCGATTTAATTAAAGAGACAAAAAATATTTTGTTTTGAATAAACATACCACATTAATCCCAATAATGGTTTGTTGGCTCGTTGATATATTGACATGAAACAAGCGTTTAATCACATTTAATGTACAGTTCATCAAGATTAGTCATGTAATATTTCTTTTTAGCTTTTTGTAATATTTTATGATGGATTTCAAGTTCTAAATATCAAGCGAGCAAAATCAAAATGTGATTGAAAAATGTTCAAACTTGTTTTAATCTTCGTAAATCAGATCCATCCGTCTCATATCCGAAGTCTGATGCAGATTATTCAAGCGACGTTAAAATATTACGACCGTCCACAAGAATTCGCCTCTTCTTGAAGATCACAAAGAGACCTCATTTCTTAAAACACAATCCTCCCCTTCTTTTTCCGAAACCATCTCCATCCTGCAAGCAAACAAGAAATATCTCCTCGCAGGCAGGCACCAGTCACCGCAATCACTCCATGGTAGCGGAGCCATGGGGCGGGGCAGCGGAATAGGGGCGTGGCGGAGGAGCGTGGTGGAGGGGCGTGGCGGAGGGGCGTGGTGGACGTGTGTGGTGGAGGAGGGTGGATGGGCTTGGTGAATGGATGTGGTGGAGGGGTGTGGTGGAGGGTCTTGGGAATGGGATACGTACGAAGAGACGTGGTGTAGGCGCATGGGTGGGTTGAGAGGGTGAGGTCGGGGTGGAAGTGGAGGCGTGAAGTGGGGGCGTGGGGCGGAGGCGTTAAGACGGGGCGGAGGCTTTGGGCAGGACAGGGCCAGTGGGGCGGGGAACAGGCATGGGAGTGGAGGTAGAGGTGAATGGGCAAATATGTGGGCTGTGGAGGAAGCATGCGGTGGGGCGAGGCGGAAATGTGGGGGAGAGACATGGAGTCGGGGGTGTGGGTTGAATGGCGAGGGGGCGCGGGTGGAGATTGTGGAGGAAAGAGCGGAGCTTGAAGGAGGAAGCGGTCGGAAAGGGGCGGGGCACGGAAAGGAACAGGGCGCCGTTGCGCAAAAGGCGGTGTCCCCCAAGGTCCTTAACGAGGGGTTGTTGCGCGCCAGGAAAAGATGTGTTCGCAAGCCGATCGCTTCGAAAATTCAAGGGGATAACTTATATAAAAAAAAAAACTCCTGGCGCCACCGCCCGCCTGCGGGAACTCAAAGTCGTGCTCCACCCGCCCGACCCCTCCTCTCCCCTTCTTGTCGGCCCCATCCCGCTTCCGCGCCGGCACCGCGGCTATCGACTATCGATATCTGCGGGTCGGCGCCACGTGGCGGGCGGCGGCGGCAGTGGTGCCAGGCTGCTGAGGTACCTCGTGCCCGCGCGGGTCGGAGTGTCGACTGATGAAAGGCAGGAGGGCGGCGGAGTCGACAATGGGATCGTTATGGGGGGGGGGGGCGAGGAGGCGGAGGAGTGGTGTAGACGCCGATCTTCGAGATGCCTCGATCAGCTGGTAGCGATGACGCGAAGTCGATGTCAAAAGTGAGGTAGAAATAGGATAGTGTGTGGCCTAGCGTGAGATAGTGGAGTCACGGATAAATAAATTAAAGCAGAAAGATATTTAGTGACGAATGTTGGAGACAATGATAGTCGTTGACACCAAACAAAAAATACACTATATAGTATGTCAAGATCGCGTGTATGAATGCCGGGCTTCTTAACCAAGTTACTTGAAGCTATAAGGATTAGAACCAACCTTCTTGGAGAATGGTGTTTTTATAGACGTACATGATGCAACAGTCGGTTTTTAATATTGAACGCAATAGCAGAAGATTTTCCAAATAAAACGTAACTTCTATTGTTGACACAAACTGGAATGAACAAATGAAGGAGACAGTCCGTTGTATGAGTTGCGTTTTCTTGCCGCGCATAATATTGTTGGTTCCTACATCAAACTAAGAAAAGTATCAAATGTAAAGGACTCACATCTAGAATTCACTTTATTACTGTCCCGTACTGGTCGCGGCCCCTTATTTCCTTAAACAATTTTCCCTGACTTTTTCCAGAATTTCCAGAGATTTTTTCCTATATGATTTCTTAATATCACACTTGAATATAAGTAAAGGATAAATAAGCATGATTTAAAGCGTATCTAATTGATATGACAGGCGCTCTGATTTCACTTGATGATTAAAGCAGCAAAATTTAAGAACATTATCTCCATCGAGAATAGAAACTGAGCAAATGTAATACATGTTTTAAGTTACTTACTGAAAAAAATAATGCATGTACTAATGCTATGTAAGAATAAACCTTCAGATAATATACACTTACTCTAGATTATTTTGAGTCAAAATCTCTGATTATTTCCTGAATTTTCCAGAGGAATGAAATTCCATTGATTTTTCTCGGTTTTCCAGAAAAAAGCCACCCTGCCGCAAAAGCTGTCACGGAGCGCGTGTTGGCAAAGGAGTAAAGCTTTGCCAACGGTGCCTTGTGGCCAAGGCACCAAATGTCAAGCACAGAAGAAGCCACGGTTTTAATTTGCATGTTTTTAGCACACAAAATGTGGATCAATGAGAATGACAGAGCCACGATGTACAGTTGAAGTTTTGATGTTTGCAGTTGACAATAGCCAAAGACTTGAGTTGTTGAATGTGATTATCATTCAATAGAATGAAATCATATCGGGTGAACGTTTTTGTAATTGATGGTTTGGCGGCAGATTTCTGCATGCAGGTCGTTAATTCTGACTCTGCTGGTGGTGTTGGCGCTGATGACCCTGTGCTGGTCTTCGTGGTGGTGGTAATGCTGAAATGCTTGATGTCTTTAGCTCGGCATGTTGTTTTCTTGGTCCATCCCGCCAGTAGCGTAGTTCTTGGCGAAGGGTTCTTGGCGTAACGGTGTTACTTGCCAGTGTAGTTCGTTGGTAGGAGTTGTTCCTTGGCGGGGAGTTCTGGCGGGTGTTACTTGGCGGGGGAGTTGGTTTGTTTTTTTTTTTTTTTTTTTTTTCCTTTGGGGGTGCGGTGTTCTTGGCGGGGTGTTCCTTGCGGGGCGAGGTGTTCTGGGCGGAGTGTTCTTGGCGGTGGTGTTCTTAGGCGCGTTGGTGTTCTTGGCGGGGTGTTCTTGGCGGTTTGTTGTTCTTGGCGGTTTGTTGTTCTTGGCGGGTTGTGTTCTTGGCGGTGGTGTTTCTTGGCGGTTGTTTCTTGCGGGCGTGTTCTTGGCGGGGTGTTCTTGCGGGTTGTTCTTACGGGGTGTTCTTGGCGGGGATGTTCTTGGCGGTGTTTCTGGGCGGGTGTTACTTGGCGGGGTGTTCTGGCGGTGTGCTCTTGGGTGTGCTCTTGTCGGGGTGCTTCTTTGTCGGGGTGCTCTTGTCTGGCGTGCTCGTTGTCGGTGCTCTTGTTCGGGGTGCTCTTGTCGGGGTGCTCTTGTCGGGGTGCTCTTGTCTGGGTGCGGCTTGTCGGGGTGCTCTTTGTGGGTGCTCTTGTCGGGGTGCTCTTGTCGCGGGTGCTACTGTCGGTGCTTCTTGATCGGGGTGCTCCGATTGTCGGGGTGCTCTTGTCGGGGGTGCTGCTTGGCAGGGTGGCTCTTGTCGGGGCTGCTCTTGTCGGGGTGCTCTTGCGGGGTGCTTCTTGTCGGCGTGCTCTTGTTCGGGGTGCTCTTTTCGGGTGCTCGTGTGTCGTGGTGCTTTTGAGCGGTTGTTCCGTGGCGAGTGTGTTCTGGCGGGGGTTTGTCTTGGCGCGGGTGTTCTTGGCGGGGTGTTCTTGGCGGGGGTTCAGTTTGCGAGGTGTTCTTGGCGGTGGTGTTCTTGTCGTGGTTTTCTTGGCGGTGGTGTTGCTTGCGGTGGTGTTCTTGCGTGTTTCTGTGGCGGTGGTGTTCTTGCGGGGTGTTCTTGCGGGGTGCTCTGGCTGTTGCTCCTGTGTTCGGGGTGCCTCTTGTCGCGGTGCTCTGTCGGGGTGCTCTTGTCGGGGGTGTCTTGTCGGGGTGCTCTTTTCGGGGTGCTCTTGTCGGGGTGCTCTTTGTCGTGGGTGCTCTTTGTCGCGGTGCTCTGGCAGGGTTGCTCTCTTTGTCGGGGTGCTCTTGGCGGGTGTTCTTGGCGGGGTGTTCTTGGTCGGGGTGTTTCTTGCGGTGGTGTTCTGGCCGGTGGTGTTCTTGGCGGTGGTGGTGGCTGGCGGTGGTGTTCTTTGGCGGGGTGTTCTTGGCGGTGGTGTTCTTGGCGGGGTGCTCTTGTCGCGTGGTGCTTTCTTGTGCGGCGGTGCTCTTGGCGGGGGTGCTCTTGTCGGGGTGCTCTTGTCGGGTGGCTCTTGTCGGGAGCTTGCTCTTGTCGGGTTGCTCTTTGCAGGTTGCTCTGTCGGGGTGTTCTTGGCGAGGTGTTCTTGGGGGGTTGGTGTCTGTGGCGGTGGTGTTGCTGGCAGGGGTGTTATCTTGGCGATTGGTGTTCTTTGGCGGTTGGTTTTCTTGGCGTTCGCGTGTTCTTTTCGGGAACGGTGTTCTTCGCGGGGTGCTCTTGGCGGCGTGGCTCTTGTCGGGGTTGCTGCTTTTTCGGGGTCCTCTTGTCGGGGGCTCTTGTCGGGTGCTTTGTCGCGGTTGCTTTGTCGGGGTGCTCTTGTCGGGGTGCTCTTGTCGGGGTGCCTTGTCGGGGTGCTCTTGCGGGTGCTCTGTCGGGGGTGCTCTTGGGCAGCGTTGCTCTTGTCGGGGGTGCTCTTGGCGGAGGGTGTTCTGTGGCGGGGTGTGCGGGGTGCTCTGGCGGCGTGTTCTTGGCGGGCTTTGTTCTTGTGCGAGGTTGTTCCTTGGCGGTGGTGTTCTTGCTAACATCCTGCAGGGGGGTTTGGGGCTGTTCTTGACCCAGGTTGTTTGTTCTTGGCGGTTGGTTGTTCTTGGCGGATGGTGTCTGGCGGGGTGTTGCGTTTATCGGCGGTGTTCTTGGCGGGGTTGTTGCTCTTTGGCGGTGCTCTTGTCGGGGTTAGCTCTTGGCGGAGGTCTCTTGGCGGTGGTGCCTCTGGCGTAGGAGTTCTTGGGGTACGAGTTGTTGAGGCGGCGTCTATGATGGTAGTCGAGGTGGGTCGTGCATAATTAGTGGCCCGCGGCGGCGCCCATTGACCGCCGAAACAAGGCGCGCGCGCGCCAAACGAGCGCCGCGGGAGCTGCCAACGTGCGGGAACAAAATGAAGCGCGGGGCGGGGAGGGGCGGGGACGCGCCTGTCGCGCTTCTTTGCCGCGCGCCACCCCCTCCCTCCCCCCCCCTTTCGCAGCGAACAGATGCCGCGTCGCTATCGCACGGTGCGGATGACGTTTGCCAAACCGATCGGACTTAAACTGATCTGGGACCTTTTTTGATATTTGTAGCTGTCACATTTTGTTGCTCTTGTGTGGATATTTCTGTTATTGTAAGAGGTCTGTTCTTTGACGGTTGCAGTGTTCTTAGGCGTGGTGTTCTTTGGCGGGTGGTGTATCTTGGCCGTGGGTTCTGGCGGTGGTGTTCTTGGCCGGTGGTCGTTCTTGGCGGTGGCTGTTCTTGGCGGTGTTGTTCTTGCGGTCGGTGTTCTTGGCGTGGTAGGTGGTCTTGGCTGGTTGGTGTTTCTGGCGGGTGGTGTTCTTGGCGGTTGGTGTCTTGGCGGCCTGGTTTCTTGGCGGTGGTGATGTTCTTGGCGGTGGTGTCTTGGCGGTGTGTCTTGGCGATTGGTGTTCTGGCCGGTTTGGTGTTTTGGCGGTTGGTTCTTGGCTGGTGGATGTTACTTGGCATGTTGTGTAGTGTTCTTGGCGGTGGTGTTCTTGGCGGTGGTGTTCTTGGCGGTGGTGTTCTTCGCGGTGGGGTTCTTGGCGGTAGGGGTCTTTGCGGAAAGTCAATTGCACTCGGTGTTCTAGCCAGCGGTGTTCTTGCAGGAGGTGTTCTTCCCGGCGCTGTTCTTGGCGAAGAGTTTTTGGCGGCGGCGTTCCTGCCATCGGTATTTTTTGATGGGTTATTCTTGCCGGTGGTGTTCTTTGCGGCGGTTTATTTGGCGGGATGTTCTCGGAGGCAATGTTGTTGGCGGCGCGGTGTTCTCGCTGTCTGTGTTCCTGCCAGCGGTGCTGGCGTTCGCCCGCGCTGTTGCGACCGCCGGGCCACAGCGCGAAGGCGGCCCCGGGGACGGGGGAGAAGGCGGCTCCAGGGCGACGGGAAGCTCTCGGCGACACTCGCTCACCGCCCGGCCTTCTCCCGCGTCGCTTCCGCGCATCACGCAGCCTCGTGCCGCCCCGCCTCCACCCGCCTCGCGCTCCATCTCCTAGGGGACGATTTTCCGAATTTTAACCACGGTGCCACGCCTCTTCAAGGAATCAATAAAAATTTGAATGAAATTGTTGCACACCCGTTCCTCAATTGACGATATATCACACATTTAGTATGTTACTTAGCGCTGTCGCACTGACTTAGCGCTAATAAAACAAAATCGTGTATTCTCAGTATTATAAAATACGATTTATAATGTATAGTATTTATAATGAAAAGTCAGTTGCATCCGCAGTAAGAAAAGTAAAACAAGTCGTTTCGTCCTTAGTTACAAATCAAAAGCTGAATATATGAAACAGCTCACTACCCGAGATAACCCTTAAGGAGATATATCCTTGGTATCTCGACACCAAGATGGAAAACATTGGCCTACATATTGGAAACACTAATCCAAAGAAAATTTTGAGTAAGTTTGATTGTGTAATACGTCCAGTATATTCAAAGAACCCCGGATTATACATGAATAGATAATACAACTAATCCATACAAATCTTTAAATATTTTCGATTTGTAATGTATCAAAAGCTGTTTAATTGTCCCCATTTAACCTCACGTTGTAAAATCGTGTTTCGTTCAGTTACGCCAATGCATATAGGATTAGAAATGTAATATGTGTTACTGAATTATATTTTGAAGATTTGCAGAAATGTAAAGAGACTAAAATGCATTATGCAGATTCCAATCATCCAACGTTACCCTGTGAAGAGAATGTCACACAAATCATGCATAACAATTTCGCTATGTAAATTAGTGACAACAAGCAAGTTCGGCACATATAAAACTGATTTGTTCTACAATTTCATTCTGAATATTATTCATGGAGTTATACTGAGGATTGCGTATCCATTTGCGCACAAAATGGACTGTCCATGCCAAGTAAGATTTTCAAAATAATTTAAACATTGACACGATGGAAACGTGTAAAGTAATGCTCTGCTTCAGATAGATTATTACTCATCTAAACGCCTTACTAATGATTCAGGAATTAAAATAGTTAAAAAAAAGTATTTTGTCTACGTAAAACGAATATCAATCCAGACAAACAAAAGATTCAGTTTCAAAAAGGTGTGATAAATTTTGTAGTTTTCTAACAGAAATAATATCATTATTCTAACGGAGGAAAGTGTTGAATAAACAATAATAGTATGAATAAAAACAATTTTGCGAAGCTGACTTGTATTAAAATAAGATATTACACATTAACAGAGAGCATGACAATAATTATTCAAACTTTGCAACAAAATTGTTATATAACTATATAACACATGTGTACAGTTTCTACCTAAACGTTAGGTTATATGCGCAATGGTTGCGTTCAGTTGTCCTCAATACGAGAGGCAAAAGGTCCGAGCAGCAGCAACGGCGCAGCTTCCATCAAATCGAAGTGCGTCAGAAGAGGAACAAACGCGTTGAGAATAAAAAGAATGAAGTTCTGGGAGAACATAAACGGGAAAAGAAAATTGGGTTATCTCAATCAGAAGAGGGGGAATCGAATATAAATATGTACTATTAATTATCAGTGGGTTCATCGTTTTGGGTAGGCGTTAGCAAAAAAAAAAAAAAAAAAAACTACCAAAAGTACACAAATCGTGAAACCAACGTTTCGAACCAATTAAAATGAAGCCAAAATGAAGCCCAAATGTAGCCCAAATGAAGATTCACTGAAGACAGAAATTTCCACTATTGCCTTCTCAACCAATAGTTACTTTACTAAAATACTTCTGGCATCCTATCTGTTCTCTCAATATGGAATCAAGCCCTAATAATAGTAAAAAAAAATAATAAAAACAGCCGGTCAATTTTCATGAACCACCGACAAAGACATGCGTTAACGCTATGAAACCGAACAGTTGCCAAAGCCTGTCGATTTCATTATGGACTTTAGGGTATATCTAAGAAACAATCACACAACGAACAGCGATGTTCATGAACACAACAAAATGTTCATGAACCACCAACTAAACGTTAGACTGCGTTCGCTTTAGGTGGTAATTTGCTCATTTGTTTCTTTGTGAAGTTTGCCTCGCTACGAGGCTAAATTGGCAGTTGTCGAAAATAAAGTAGAATGCTTAAAGTCAGATTCGAATCGGATGGAAACTTCGCAGATCCTAGGGAATAGGATTGCTTTCAAATTGTAATAAGTTCCACGAGAAGTGGGTTCTTTATTGACGTACAAGTACAATGAGATGAAGTTAGTCGTGAAAAGTGTCTACTACAAATGTAATAAATAATGCACTACTTTTTGGAAAAAAGACATTTATTTTCTTCCTTGCAAGCGGTTGGCGAAAGAAAGGTAACTGACGGAAAAACAAGTATCGTTACGACGTAGTAAAATCGATCGGTCACCAAAACCTGTCAACTAGACTCCGAACTCTGGTATCGCGCAAACGAAAATCAACGATAACAGGCGAGCCAATGCTCCGGGGCCCGCCAACCGAACATAGGCCAGGCCGCACACGCCGTAAAACCGATCAGCGACCCGCGGCCCGCACAAGGCGAGAGCGCGGGCGGGGCCAGGCGCAGCGTCCGAGTGTTATCCGCGCCTCGCGGCCTGATTCCGCGCGCGCGAAATGAAGCCATTGTGCAGGCGACGCCAACCAATCCTCGGCTGACGATAAGGGCGGCGGCGGCGGGGCACAGTGGGCTGCGATCAACACTTACGCGGTTCATATTTCAAAATTAATATAATTTTCAGAAAAAAATACAATATAAACGAATAAGTGGTCGTAGGCTCTCGCGGTCAGAGTTCTGATCTTGGCTGCCCGGGTGACCCTACGTTGAAGACTGATTTCCTGCTGTTTCGACCATTTTGTGGTCTTCTTCAGAGCTGGTCTGCCAAGTTCTCCTCAAGCAGACAAACCCTGAGGAAGACCACGGGAAGATGGTCGAAAATTCGGCAACCCAGCCTTCAACACGGCGTTCCCCGGACAGCCAAGATCTCAATTTAAGCGTATACTTCCCAGGTTGCAAATGTATAGTTACATTTTAAAGTACCAGGATGGCGGATGTGGGAAATGGACAAGAAAATAAATTCAATATGTCATTAAAGTGAACAAGTGAATTCACTTTACAAGTGAACAAGTGAACTCAGGGACGTATTCAATGAAAAGTCTGTGGAATTGGGCATTTAACCAAACAAAAATCTTTTAATAATCTCAGCGTCGCGAAGTCTACAAACCCCGTTGCATGGTATATTCAACTATCTGTATCTTCTATACAGACACGAGTCGTCACATGAAATGCGATGTTTTTGTATATACTTTTGGAATACAGTCGTTTATTTGGGTCTAATGAACATTTACGTGATATTTGTACTTCATAAGTTATAACTTACAGAACATAAGACATCGTTAAAACTATTACCTACAAGCAACAACTTTTTTATGAAATATAAATACATCAACATTCATTTAGACATTCCTTTAGACATTTTTGAAATTTTACCCAGTTTTATCGCCCCATAATTCCAACTGAATATTCAACAACATAAATGTAACGCCTAAGATTTTTTAAAAAACACGACTAAAATCAAGAAACGAATACTACTTCTATCTTGTTTTAGGAGTAAATACGAAAATATTTTTAGACAAACGCGACTTTCATTGCACTTGAAGGTTTGATTTTCCGCCGCAAACTTGACATTAGGCCACTGCACGGCGGCGCCAACAGCGTGGAGCGGACGGCGTGGAGAAGCGTGGCGTGTTCACCGACGCGTGCCATTCACGGCCGCGCCTGGTGACGCGTGCGTTGACGTCGCGGACCGCCATTATGCACGCGGACACGGCTCTTCGTGCGCCGTGTGCAGCTCGCGGCCGGCTTCGTTATTTCGGATGATGGGGGGCTGAAGCGGCTCATTAGCCTGGCCGTGAGGGCGCTCTGAAGAGCTACACAACGCCATATGCGCTTTTAATAACGCAAATATCAGCACGAAATCATAACAATAGTTCTTTTATCAATCCGTGAATGAACAAGAGTTTGTAAGACGTCAGGCCACTTTTAAGATTTTACGAATTCATAAACGAATATATTTATACGAAATTACGTCAATAGAAATTATTTTTTTGAATATCTGCATTATAAACGACCTTTTTAGTTGCAAGAAATCGTTTATAATCGGCTATTTTACGGCACAAATGATGACATATTAGGATTTTACGTCACGAATGATTGCGTCATCACACGTCCAGCCCACACGTTCCATGCACTACACTGCCACGTATGCCGGGTGTCCGGTCTGGGAATTACAGCTTGACCCACGTGGGGCGGAGCGCCGCTGGTGGGAAGATACCTAGTTGGGGAACACCACGCTAGCCTACAGGTAGGTCAGCGCTGGATATCACCATGGAGTGGGGGAAGATCACCGCCACTTGGCCGAGGGAAAACTTGTACTACACATAAGGGACTAATGGGACCACTGTCCTACGCAATCAATTCAACTATGTATTTTGACAATAAATATGGTAACAAAGGTATACCAAATTTACTATCTATCGTCAGAGTTGCTCCGTATCACATTTCCATACTGAAAATTACTTTTGCGCACTACTGCGAAAATTAGTCACACACTTTTATTCCACTGTTGAAAATTCAGTCTTTCGTTGGTAGAATCACGTTGGTAAATGTCTGCAGAAACAGTAGTGCAAAATTAGTTCATTTCAACTCCAGAAAACAACAACAAAATAATAAGATAGTTTTTATCTCAATTAACTTTTTCAAAGAGCCCAGCAAGCCAACAACATGACTCCCGAGTTTTGTATTTCCCCAAGACCGGTGCTGCCTTTGTTCCCTAGAAACACGTTGCAAAAGACGCCAAGAAAATCCGCACCGCAGCGCAAGGCATGCACGTCGCATTTACATCTACCTTCCTTCAGATATCTTTTATCTCCGCTCCGCCGCTGTGGTCTAGTAACGCCGCCTTTTATCTCTGTTTGCTTCTTTTAGCGGGACGCGGCGCGGCGCTGCATATCAACGGACTTTTTGCCTCCGTGCGTTGACTGTGCCCCGCGCGCTTCCTTTGTTTTATCAAAGCGCGGGGTGGAATTTTTCGCCGCCCCCGCCCCCGCCCCCGCCCTCGCCTCCGCCTCCACCGCCCGCTGCTTTGGCGGTAGAGGTGGTCAGTTTTCTCGCGGGACTCATTGTCCGTCTAACCGCCCGCTCCGTTGCCATGGCGACGCCTTGCTGTTTCTTCTCGAGAGGGCAGTCGACTTTTTAATGTTTTTTTGTTTGTTTCAAACATCTTTGTGCCTCGTGTTTGTCCCAGTAGTCATTCATGAGCCATTTTTTTACATTCCTTTGTAGTTATAATATGTAACGTTATTTTGATGAGGTAATTGCCAGATGGTAACTTTAAGACACGTGTCATATGTTAATGTGTTGTAGGTTGAATTGTTAACATCAACACATTTTCATGAAATATTATTGTACTTCAATTCCCCAGCTCACTCTAGGAATTAAATTCACTCGTTCGTAACCACGGGCATTGCTGGGACGCCCGACTGCTCTAATTGGTAGTTTTCGTGGTTTCTCCCACCAATACCAGGTGAATACATTAACAAACGAGCCACGTATTGCACGCGATATTTCCTTCCCCATTTTTGATCCCTTCTCTCCCTTTGCCCACACGCATGCATGCACTACATCACGACACATAATGGAAGCTTAGAGATTGATCCCGACCCGGTGGAAGAGGAAATCTTCGCAGTCCGACTTGTAGGTCAGCGCCATACCTCATCTTCCAGCGGGGGTGGATCACGGCAGTTTTTCGCTATTCAAGTATAACATGCACTAGTCTTGTGGAACTAATGATCGTTGGAGATAAACAAAATAATCAATTCTTTGCTTGGGGATTTAGTTTTGAATGTTGTTCATTCCCAATTTACTCAATGTGCCTGCTGCTTTCGCCACCAGGGTTCGCCGTAAGATCCTCTCTGATATTTGTCCGTAACTTGGTTTGTTATATAGCTGAGCGATAACGTACACTGGTTAGGACAGGTGAATCGAAGGATAGAGTATTCCCAGGCCGTTATTCATATTTCCTGTGTATGCAGCAAACTTAACATTGTGGAAGTTTTCCTCCCTTCGAAAATACACAAACGTGGACTGGAATAGAATCTGGGGAACTCGTACGTGATCACCCATTCACTCTCCTTCGATTTCACCCAACGATGGATTTATAATACAAACTTTTCTGCCCCACAATTGCATGATCATTTATCTGTGACTTGATAGATTTACAATAATTACAACAAATATATCTTCAATATATTGGTTGACAATGTCTTTTACTATAATTACAACAAATGAATTACACTTGAATATATTGGTTGACAATGTATTTGACTCTTAGAAAAAAATATGAATGTGTAAAAGAGGCTGTACTATTATCTGTCTTAACATTTGTTGTATTATAAATTCATAAATGCATTGATATTGGCATAATTTCTTATCAACAAGTGTTGCCTTGTCCTTTACCAAAAACAAAAGTATTGGTATGATTTTATTCACATTTTCTTGTCACAACGTCGAATGCGAATGTCGAATGAGGGAAATAATTTTAGACTCTGCCATTTAGTAATCTCATCCATGTGTGTCTGTAAATAAAAGGAGAGGATAGGGCAAGGAATAGGAAGGAAATATCGCGCGCGATCCGTGGTCCGTTTGTTAGAGTAGTGCCCCGGCATTCGCTTGGCATTGGTCGGAGAAACCACGAATAAATTACCTATCAGAGAAGCCAGCGCCTAGAATTCTCATTCAGATAGCGCCTATCTAGTGTCGAAAATGCCGCCTCTGTCGGGGCCAGGGCCCACCGCCCAGAAGCAGTGCAGATGCCCTGAACCCACCTCGGGCGTTGGCCGCTTCCAGAAGCGCACCGAGCACGGGGCGAGCCCGCGGTCCGGGCGTCGCCTGATCGAGGATCGGCGCGGCGGGCGCCCGTGGGGGCGGGGCGACACATCAAGATGGAGGGCCGGCCGCCGCCCTCGGGGCCCATCCGCGCGCACGGCCCTGCGCGGCGCAGAAGCCTCGTCAGTCGCATTTGCGAGGCGGCGCCCGGGGCGCGTAACGCCGGAGGACACGCCCCCCGCCCCTGCGCTCCTCGGGGAGACGGGCGCGGGCGCAGAAATTATCGCAGTGTTGGCCTCCGTTATTAGAAACCTTTTTGGCCTACTTCATTCCAAGCTGACTTCACAGACTCGGTAAACAAGTTGTGAGCATGTGTCGCATTTCTTTAGCTACTTTGTTAGAATAACTTTCAAGCACAATATAATCGTGTTTTCAAACCCCTTTAATTTCTCCATTCAGTTTTAATAAAACTGTTCTATTATACACAGTGGGAGGTGTGTAATAAACAATAAACAAATGTTTTGAGGCGAAATTTCTCAGAACGAATTGATTCTGTCGTCATGCGGCTGCTTGACAAGTAGGGAAGAGTAATACTTTTGTATGTCTACGCGATGCGGCGAGGGAGTCCGTGCGAGTGGAGGCGAGGTGAAAATACTGATTGGAAACACGATGGAGGCGCGACCGAAATGCCAAGGAAACAGGACGAAGACCTGACGGAGACGGGACGGAAACAGCACAGAGACGGACCGGAGAAGGGACAAAGACAGATTCAGGCGAGACAGGTCGGAGACGGGTCTGGGTCGGGGACGTGTCGGGGCCCACGGAACGAAGTGATGTAGTATTAATCTTTAATAAACGTTTCTTGCCCGATGACCTTGCTTCCCTATCTCTGGCGCAAAAACTGTTGAAGGCAAAAGCTTGTAGCGAGCACTGATGACAACATTCCAAGTACATCTTTACTGGCACGAAATAGAAATATTTTCTGTTTAAGATGAGATCTTCTGTTAGTAATTTTCCCAAAAATCTAAAGAAATGACCGAAGCATATGAAGATCCATCACAAGAGATGCATCGAAATCCTGAGAAATTACGCAAATTATTGAGAAATTTGCGTAGGCATGATTGTGTCTCCAGAGATTGGCATTGCTTCATAAAATCTAGTGGCCGATTTTGTAATTAATACCCCCACTCTACTCGCATTTCTTCGATCCATCGGTTGCGCGAGTAATATGAGGTGCGGAGTGTGAGCGAATCGGTCAGCTCGGCGACGGGGTGAAGGCCGGACAGGCCAACAGCTGCAGAAGCACTGTTGAAACAGGGAGGCGCAAAGCGGGACGAGTGGGAAGAGGTCGGCGAGCAGAGCAGGGGGTGGAAAGGAGTGGTGGTCGGGGCGGGGGTGGGCGAGCAAGGGGAGCGGGGCGGGGCGGGCGGGGGCGGGGCGGGGCGTGGCGGGGCCGGGGCGGGGGGCGGGGGCGGAACGAAGTAATTGACGCCCGCGGGCGGGGGGAGGCGCGCTTCTCCGGATGAGACCGGAGGTTTCCGCTTCGCCCACGCCCCCGCCCACGCCCGCGAATAACTAATTGCGCAAATATATAGAGAGCTGCGCGGGCGGCCGCGGGAGGCCGGGCGAGGCCGTGCAGGGTCGCTTGCGCACGTGCTGTAATTCAATCGAGGCGGTTCATTCGCGCCTCGCCTCGCCTCGCCTCGCCCTGCGCGCCTCTCAATGGGGGAGCTACTGCGCCCTGGGCAATGGGCGCCAGCGGATAGAAACGAATCGGATCGGGTGGAATCGAATCGGATCGGATCGGATCGGACCGGATCGCATCGGATGGAGTCGAATCGGAAAGGTTCGGATCGCATCGGATGGAATCGAATCGGATCGTTTTGGATCGAATCGGATGGGATCGAATCGAATGGAATCGAATCGGATCGGATGGAATTGTATCAGATGGAATCCGGTCGGATCGGATAGAATCGCATCTCATTGTATCGGATCCGGATGTGAATGTGAATAAAGAAGGGTACATATTTAAAAATGGTGAAGATGACGAAGATGGTCGTTGCGGTGGGAGACGTGTGGGAAGAGGAGGAAAAAACCGAGAGTAGATCCGGAAAGGCGGGAACGCGATGGAGAAGATGGCGGAGAGAAGGATGATGGAGGTGATAGCGAAGAAGCCGTCAGAAATGTCGGTGGAAGTGAGGATCGAGATGGTGGAGACCAAGAAGATATCGATGTGGAGTTGAGTGGGTTGATGCTTTCTGAAAAAATAAGCGACAACAAAAATAAATTCAAGGAGTGAAAACTGCCAGGGAGCAGATTATGGGCTGTTGAAATGGCAATGTATGAGGGGGAGAGAGTTACAATGGAAGCATGCGGTGGTACTAGATGTGTCGGAGAGAGGAGACGGGGTGAAGCAAGGGTAGAAGCGCGGGGTGTGGTAAAGCCGCAACGACCAGGTTGGGACGTCGCGCCAGTGGATGGTTTTTCGAAGTCGCTGAATTCGCAGGCCATCCCACACAAGAGTTGCGGTGGAAGCGAGAGAGGGAGGAGCGAGGTGGGGGAAGGTGCGGAGCGGGGGCAAACCAGGGAGAGATTGGGGACGGAGCGAGGACTAAGGGAAGAAGGAAGCGAAAAAGGAAGCGAAAGAACTGAGGTGGACTGAAAAGTTAGTGATTACTGGATGGAAAAGATAAGGGTCAGGAGGGAGAGAATAGAAAGCGAAAACTGAGGAATGAGGAAGCGAGAACGGGGAGAAGTGAGGAATAAACGGGCAAGAAATCGGGAATGGAGCGGGTATGGATCGGAGATGGAACGGGAATGTAGCGGGCATGCAGTAGGAATGTAGCGCAGATGCAACGGGATGGAGCGGGGATGTAGTGGGGTAGAGCGGGGATGGAGCGGGAGTGGAGCGGAATGGAGCGGGGATGGAATGAGGATGCAGTGGGATGGAGCGGGGTGGAGCGGGATGGAGCGGGGATGAAGCGGGGATGGAGCGGGGATGGAGCAGGGGGTGGAAGACGGGTATTCAAGTGGAGGATGAAGGCGGGGAATAGGGAGGCGGTGGAGGCGGGTGGGGGCGGGGTAGGGATGCGAGCGGGATGGAGCGGGGATGGAGCCGTGGGATGGAACGGAAATGGAGCGGAAATGGAGTGGG
>BOPP01000127.1:2702216-2720078 GCA_017312745.1 Gryllus bimaculatus | reverse complement strand
TTCCCCTCACTCCCCGCCCCATCCCTCCCTCCCCCCGACATCGCAGGGGGATCCGGCCGACGACTTGGGAAGGACCCCCAGAGCGGCAGTGCCGGTTGCGAGGGTCCCCAGACGCGGTCGCTTCAGCTTTGATAAACTCCCGCCTTATGAAATTTACAGTAAATCCACACCCTGGCGGGCGGGCGGCTTTCCCTCTACGGCAGGGCTACGCCGAGGATTTCAGCTTGTTTGCACCCGAAAGCTATTTTTATGAGAGGCACGCGCATTCGTGGACTTTTCGAGCGGAAGACGTTCTTTGAAGGCGAAAGGAGAATTTTGAATTTAATGTTCGTGATGCACGTACATGTGTTTTAGAATGGTTGAGTAACTCACGCAGAATCTTCAAATACGGAAAATGACGACTGTGTAGCGTAAATCTCATAATTTGGTTGAGTTGAAAGAATCCAACATACGAAAGCGGAACAGCCTTAACTGAAAAAATCATTAGTATTCATTCTCATTTCATTCAATTTAGTCTAAATATTCATTCGTTTGTGAAAATAATAAGTTATCAAGAAATAAATCTAAAATAGTTTAATTTTTTTATTTTAATAAGTAACCATTATTATAATTTTTATTTATCACGTTGATTTTGTTTTCCTGGACTACTTAGAAACTTTAATTAAGTCATTTTATCAACTGATATTTACTTTAAATTATTATTATTAATATTTTTAAAAAATATACAAATTTAAACATTACAACGAAGAAATTCGACGATGTATGTATTAGCAATATACAAGGAACTGTTTCAATCTGTTATAAATGCCAGCTCTGGTGTTTCACTCCTCAACGCACTAATGTGTTATGTAAAGGAGATATCGAATTGCAAATGACGTTATGCTTCGATCAGGCTGACAGCGCGTCACGAGAGGACGCATTAACACGCAGCGAGAGAAAGATGCAAATTTGAAATTTCGCTTTTGTCTGAATAGTGGTAATTTATCTTCACTAAAACTGCTCTTAAAATTACTTTGAGAGTCAAATACGAGAAAGTAATATATCTCTGACTTAAAAGATACAATATTAAGAGATGTGTTCAAATACGTCACCGCAAATGTTGCCTTTGCATCAATGCAGAGAAAACTAGCCATGATGAATTCACCTGCAACAGAAAAAGAGAAAAGAAAATTAGCATACATCTTACTAACTTCAGAATTTTTACTTTTTCAAGGAATTATAATATTCCAAAATCATTGATAATGCATAATTCTATGACAGTTTGAAGAATGTATGTAATATCCATAAGATATGAACAAAAAGAGAAAACCAATTTCTTCATTCACCTTTAAGGTCATAACTTTTCTCTCGTCTAGACACATTACAAGAAGTTTAAAGTCGAGCAAATTCAACCCACTTCCTCTGATAGTTCACGTGAGGAATTGCAGCTGGCCAGAAGCTAGTTTTGGACAGAGGCTTCTTTCTTCCTTATTTCTCAGTGTCGCCTATCTCCTCCTTTAATCGAAGCTCAATAAGAAACGGTTCTTTTAGACACTCGAGAAGATTTACGGAAAATCGAAAAGAAGTTTGGAACTTCTCAGGCAGACATGAATGGAACGCGGCAAAATACCTTGCGGATCCACGCAAGCGACATGCTCAAATGCACACTGATGAAACACACACATTAACAAGATGCAAACGGCAATGTTTTCAAGCCTGATTTGACGTATTTTAATATTGATTGGTATAACCTGGTGAATAGTGTCAATTCTAGTTTCTTTTGTCTCGTAACTGGCTTAACTTATCAAGTTTTTTTGGTATTACTTAATATTTTGCGATGATCTGCAATGTATCTGAGCGACGCCTACACTTTCAAACGTAGGCCAAAATTTAAAAATCAGAATTGAGTACCGTCAAGAAGCTTTTAAAACCAACCGCAGAATCTACATAAAAATATAACGTAAAGCGACAACATTCCTTTTAAAAAGCAAAGAATGTTTTTACATTAACACACACAATTTATATTAATATTATACGTTTGTTTGTTAAAATATTAATATTTTCTCAAAAATTAAACATTTTATTCTTAAAAACTAAAACACACATTGAATTGTTTATAAGCAAAATAAGACAACAAAATATTGCAAAGATAAGATAACCTTTCATGTAATCTAGTGAACGATCGAAACTAGTGATGCGGGAGAGGTACTTCCTTTAGAATGATTCATGCCGTATTGAGAAAAAATATTTCGCAGAAAGATGTTTTATTTTGAATTGCTTTCAACTGAATGTTGCACAAACATCTTAGAAGTTCCCTGAAAATGTTCGTTTTAGCAAATAGATCATTATTATTAAGATTAAGTTTTTAAATTGGTGGTCTCAATATAATTATATTTACTTGCTGTTTAGTCCCTTATTTCAAATTATGGACAACCACACTGGAAAGTGCCAAAAAGTTTTACTCATAATTTTTGTTTTAAAATAAGGGACTAAACAATAAGTAAATAGATCATTAACGTAAAAGATCCATAGTACATAAATATACGCGATGTATCAATTTTTTTTTATTGGAAGAAGAAAGAAACACGCAACAAATATTAGAATTTGTATCAAAATATTATATACTGTAATTTGGTCCACGTACTAACCACTATCCCCGCGCTTCCTCAAAGGATAAATGCACCCACCCATTTTCACGGAAAAGAGCACCGACTTCAAAGAGCGTCCCGCGGCTCAGTTGGCCACACACGTCTGATGCACACACTCGTTCGGCCGCGCGAGCGAAAGAGCAGCTATCGGTCGCACCAGGCCTGTAGCGGCACACACTGCCCAGTGGCCCGGAACAGAGGCAACGCGGCGGCGGCGGAGGCGGCGGCGGAGGCGGCGGCTTCAGCTAACGATCCCCGCCCTCCCCCCTCCCTCCCCCTCCGAAGCACCGATGCGAGATGCCGCGCTGCCAATGACGTATCATTGACTGCAGAAACAATGCGCCAATTCTACGGCAACATGCGTCGGCCGCATATTCGCATAGTCGCGTTTATGGAGACCGGCCCGATAATGCGGCGACGATGGCCGCGTAACCCCTGTCGTTACGCAGGCTTGCCAACAGCGGCGCGACGGGGGGGGAGGGGAAGGGTGATGGCTTCCGGCGGCGCCGACACCCCGTTGCGCTCGCCACGTCCGCGATTGGCAGCTCTGCTTAGTTATCGCGATCTAAAGCGTATCGATTGCCGAACGACGTGATTTTATTCCCGCCGCGCCTTTCGTGCCAGGCACCGAAGGAATATTTTTCAGCGGCAATTTCCGAGAGGAAACGCCGTGCGTTTGGCTTTTGTTCCTGGTGAGAGAGAGGTCGCAGCAATGCGTCACGCTTTTTCCGCTTTTTTTTTTAACAAAAAAAGGAAGCCATCTTCGCGGAAATCCTACTTCTTTAATTTTAGTTGGAGACGCTCTTCGTTCTATTGATACGTGAATTACGCCCATCCTCAAAAGACCGCGGAACTGAGCAATGTTTCACGATAAATGGCACATGAGCAGAACATTCTTTTGTGCAAGACGGGAAGAAGAATGCTAGGAAGCGTGACGCATCTACTAACGTTTTAAGATACAAACGGCGAGTATTTATAGCATTCAACTTCCTTCTGCCTTGACGTATTACGTAATAAATAACTGGGTGCTCGATCAAGACTATGTTATGATTGCTTCAAGACAACACTGAAACAAAACACCCACTCATACATTGTTAGATACGGAAAGATTGTCGTTATAGTTAAACACGTTTGAATAATATAACTGTAATAAGTAAATACATTTTAAATAATATATTTTCCTAAATAAATACATAAAAAATATATCGGATGTACATTGAACCTTAAAATATGGATTATATGAAAAGAAGTATGTAAGAAAGATGTTAAAATACCGTGACTTGCAAATAAAAAAAAGACCAGAACTTAAAAAAGAAAATATCACGTAATAATCATGCATTTTTCTCATGCTACAAGAAGCCTTTAACTGGAAATGAAATTAATTGGCATTAACTTTATCAATTTGAAAACCAGAATATTACAGTAAAAAGTATATTTTAGTAGAAAATGCTTCATTTTAATGCAAAAAGAACAGTAAGAAAAGACAGTCATCCAAGAATTAGATGATAAAGAGAGAACATTCACAATGCCTATAAATGCGAAAATAAACGCTTGCAGTGTGCTTGTCTTACTATTACACTAGAACAGAGTAGCGGTCGATGAAAGCATTTGAACTGAAGACTATCCTCGACTCTGCAACGATAAGAGAGTTCAATTCGGTTTCAATCGGAAACTTTCTGTTCTCGCCCAAGAAAAGAGAGCAAAACAGTTTTCCCTCGAAAACGGCAAAGAGTGCAACGTAAACGCCAGAACGCCCGAATAAATGATGAGCATACGCTACCCAAACACGATATCCCAGGGGGCGAGTTTAATCAAATGGTCGATAGGGGTATTTCTTTCGAGAAGAAAAGAAAAGATATAAAATACGTACGTATGGTCTACCTCTTATGAAATACGTCAAACATAGTTCCTGTTGGACATCAGGAATTGTTTTACTTATTTTTTGTAGAATACGAGATGAACAAGGAAAATGAGAAAAGTACGATATAACTTTAACCTTTCACAATGATAAATTTATTCACCTCATACCACATTTTTGTATAACAATAAAATATTCCTTCGCCGTTTTACTTACAGAATAGAAAGTGTTTTTTGTAATTTCTCGATTTCGGCGCAGTTTTCATGAGACTGTAACTATACGCGCATTTCCGAGACTCGTGGCGCTGTGAGCGTCATTTGTCGACGAGTGCACGGGTTTTCGGCCTAAGTTTTCTAACAGCCTAGAATCGGGCGAGATAAGCTTTCTTTCTACGGTAATTTTAGTAAACTGTGCCTCTTCCATTGGTTGAATGATTTTTAAAAATAATGGTAATTGAAAAAATACGCAGGGCATCGATTGTGGTTGAACTATACGCGCTACTTTCGGTTGACCTGAGATGGCTTCAGAAGTATATTAAATACAACGCGAACTTTTCATGAGTTTCTTGATAGTGAAACTTTTTCTAGTGGGATGAAGTATCCGACAGCAAATACCTAAAGAAAATCGAACGAAATGAACTTACTGTGGTTTCCTAGTCAAGTCAATTGTTTGTATAAAGCCAAGCGACAATATTGATTGTAGAGGAATTGAGAGGATCTATGTAACTAACTTAAAATTTGTTGGGAAAAAATATTTCTTTTGTCTGATAGTTTTCATGGCAGCGGTGTAGTACTGGTGACAAATATCACGAATCACTATGGTACTCTATCACAAAGTGATGTGAAGTTTGTGGTTTGTGGAATAGAGGCTAGGCGGAGTTTCAAGCGACTGAGGATCTAACGTGATCAAAATCTGACACCACATAAACGTGCAAATGGTAGAAAATTAACAGAATATATGAATAAATGAAAAAAGGAAAATAAAATTGTACAGACAAAAAAAACAATAACAACAAAAACAAAAAAACAATTCAGCAACCAATTAAGAATCTAGTTAAAACACTGTCACGAGATCGTACTTAATCCTCCCCTCACTGCAGCGCCACCCCCATCCTTTGTTGTAGGTCACGCAGGCGGCACAAACGCTCCAAAATTCTCATGCATTTGTGAGTAATAACCTCTCCCCTGCTTCGTTGATTACTTCCATTCGGTACCGTCCCACGGCGGCAGTGACAAAAAGTGACATGAATAACTCACTTTTCGATTTCGCCGCGGGGCGCGCGCCAGGACGAGAGAGGCGAGTGAGGGGGAAAAGAAAAACGAGAGGAGCGGTTGCGCGCTTATCTCAAGTCCATCTGACGCGATGCGGCTCTCGAAATAGGCGCCCGGGAAATTACGAAGATCGACCGCAGGCAGTTGGTAAAAACCGAAGCCGCCCCTCGGCGCCGCCTAAGGCAACGCGGGCGCCCGCCAGCTCCAAGCGCTGATATCATCTCCGGTGCAGGAATTATTGTGACCAGCACTTTGACGGAACTGGTCGCATCAATAATGCGGCAGTCTTGGCCAACGAAGCGATCGGAAACTTTTTCGGTTCGGAGCGAAATATCTTGATCAGTCCTTCGCGGGAAGTGGATTTTCTAGGTTTAAGGTAACGAATATTGAAAAGTAATTGTTCGGGGACGTATTACTGCATAATAGGTGAAACAGTTTTCATCCACTGAATTTATACTCGATTATTCTCTTTGTATTGAACAGAAACCCCGAATTTCGAACTACTGAAACCTTCTTGTGTTTCCTCGTCAAATTATACAGACGTAAGGTATGAAGATCAATATTAAACACATCAACCTATACAAAGTAGACCTGGTTTAACGCCGACTGCAGAAGGCGTTTGTTTTAATAACCGCCAAAACCAACTACTGCATTCATTAAAAAAAAAACGAAGGATTTTATCACATTCCGTACGAACCATGTGAAAATGTGGAGCATTAGAAATTAATAATCAAGAAACGATTAGAACCTCTATTGATTTTTTCTTTCTTTTTGGCATATTTAAGAATCCTATTGAATTCAAAACAATTCATACACTGTGATTTATTGACAAATTATACAAAAGTTTATTTCAGAACAGGAGTAGAAAATTTAACCACATTTCCTCATGCTGTCGAAAATCAATTATGTTTACATGTACATAAAGGTGTATATAATAATAATAATAACAATAGTAATAATAATATTTATTTGGCTACCATTGGCTGATTGGCAGGTGTATGTGTAGTTTACAGCCAGGGGAGAAAAGGAAAACGTAGGCCCTCTTTCTACAAATCTTTTTAGGATGTGAGTCATGGGCGAAATCCATTGGCGCAGTGCGTTTCGATTTCTATTACGTTTCGACCCGTGTTGTTCTCGAGAATCGCACGTCACTATGAGGGGATACAGCACATGAACCCAGCAGGGAACGCGCTGCGCTTGGGGAGGGCAGCGCAAAGGGTCCAGGGGAGGAAAGGAAACCACGTAAAGACTATAGATATGCCAGGAAAAATCGAAAGGAGAAAGAGAAAAGAAACAAGAGGGGACCTCAGCACATAAAACGCCCACACGACGTCAATTCGAAAGAACACAAGAATGTGACACGCAAACAAACGCAAACGTAGAAGGTTGCGGATGACAAAGAGTGGAGAATAATCTCGAAGAAAGAAAGAGTATAAGAACGAAAAATTGAAAGGACGAGAAACTAGACACAAAAAGCTGAGAAGAGGACAATAGGAAAATGATAGAAGAAAACAAAGCAACAACGAGATGACAGAAGAAGTCGAGGGAAAGGGAGAGAATGGGAATCAAAAGAAGCAGATGTTGAAGAAGTAAGAAACAAAAAGAGCAGAAGACGTTAACAATTCTGAGCGAGATGTAAAAGGAGGCTATGAAAAGCAGGGAGAGAAATAACAAATAGAATTAAACCAGAAAGGAGGAAATGGAGTGAAGAAGAGGGGCGGTGAGAGGGAAAGAGAAGGAAGGAAGAGAGGCTGGAGTAGAGGTGAAGGCGAAAGAGGATGGGGGTGGGAACGGAGTCGAGCGTAGTGACGATGGAGACTGTGGCGGGAGAGAGACCACAGCAGCAGCGGTGACGACGGGGGGGCGGGGGAGGGGGCGAGGATGGGAAGGTGTACATGGAGATGCAGTGACGGGGGGATCGAAAAGCTGCGAGCCGGGGCGCGTGTTTGGGAAGCTGGGCAGCGGTGGCAGCAGGGGTGGAGAGAGGCGGGGCGGGAGAGGGTAGGTGTCAGCGGGGAATCGGAGAGGGGACGCGGTGGGGTCGAGGGCCGGGACGAGGAGAGTGGCGGCCGCGGTGGGTGGGGAGAGGGGGGAGGGAGCGGGCGGCAGAGTGCTTCGCGATCGCGCTCTCTCTTGTTTTTTCCCGGTCGGCGGGATGCAGTCGCAGATAGAAGCAGTGTTGAAGCAGTCATGGCCCGGCAAGAATAGACGGCGGGGCGGAGGGGCGTATCGAGGATGGGCGAGGGGGGGGCGGGTTTCCGCGGTGGGCGGAAGGGCGCTTGTGGCCGCGCGTGGCGACGAGGGGAAGGAAGAACGTGAATGGGCAGCGGAAGAATAAAATGAGTTACGAGGAGATGGAGGGGAGGGAAAACGGACGAATGGAGGTATTACGGTAAAGGGAAATGCGTTTTAGAGGGAGTTTGTTTTGAGAAATTTACTCACGGCAGACTTGGCTAGTTATTAATAAGGGGATTTAATAATATGTTTTTAGATTATTTTAAAATAATTCGTTAAATTGTTTCAACTGTTTCCTACTATTTAGATTAATTCTTTAAGGCATTAAGGTGGTTAAACAGGCATCAATATTCGTTGTCGTGAGGAACAAACTTCTTATTAGGTCTTAAAACACATATTACAAAAATACACCACAAAGTCTTGAAGAAATCTTTCCTGAGATGTAACAGATGTTTTTGAAATTTCCGTAACTTAACCATGGTTGTCACCATATTCTAGCTTTTTATATGATTTCCGACTGCGGTCAATCCTATTATGTCCCTGATGTCGTGGTGTTCGAGAATATTTTTTGCTTATTTGAAGAAAAAGGTTCGCCGAGCGCAGACAAGGTTGATGGAGGGCGATGAAAATGAGATAAGCCGGTTAGGGCGGGAGTTGAGAGGGGGGGCGGGGGCGGGAGCGAGGGGGGGGAGGGGGAGGGAGAGGGGCGGCCGAAAGAAGCAACGCGTCTTCGCCCTTCATTCCGAGGAGCGAGAGGGAAAGAAAAGTGGCGGGGGGGAGAGGGGGGAGGGGTTTGCTTTATTGAGTTGTAACAGGCGATCGAAATGGGCGAAGGGGCGGCTTTCTGACATGCCGCCTTCGCCCCTGCCGCCGGGGGTAGCGGCGGTCGGTTTGAAGCGGTGTTCGATGCGAAGCCGCGTCGGCTTCGAAGCGGGTCAGAGGGAAGCAGCGTCAGTGAGAAGACGGCGTTTTAAGAAGCGGCGTCGTTGCGAAGCGGTGTTGATGGGAGTGGCGTCGGTGCGAAGCGGGTGTTGGTGCGAAGCGGTGTGATGCGAAGCGGTGTCGATGCGAACGCGGTGTCGGATGGAGAGCGGTGGTCGATGCGAAGCGGAATTTAATGAGAAGGGGTGGTGCAAAGCGGTATTTGATGGGAAGCGGCGTCGGTTAGAAGTGACATCAGAGCAAGCGGCGTCGGTGCGAAGCGGTGTCGATGCGAAGCGGTGTGATGCGAGAGTGTCGATGAGAAGCGGTGTCGATGGCGAGCGGAATTAATGAAGAAGCGGCGTCGGTGCAAAAAGCGGTATTGAATGGGGAAGCGGCGTCGGTTAGAAAGTGATCAGAGCCAAGCGGCGTCGGTGAGAAGCGGCGTCAGTGGAAGCGGCTTTGGGACAGGCGCTATAGGAAAAGAGGTATCAGGGAAAGCTACGCTCCGTTGCGGAAGCGGCGTCGGGAAGAAACTGGGCGTTTGTGCGAGCGGATGTGGGGAATCCGGCGGTGACCTTGCAGGATGGGCGTCGGCCCCGGCAGCGGTCAGCCACCGCGGAGGAGGTAAGCGGGCGACGGGACGTCGAAGGTCCGAGGAGGTGGAAACGAAGAGAATGAAAGGGTGGGCAGAAAGAATGAAGTGGGAGGCGAAGAGGCGTAGAAGGCCTCAAGGGGAAGCGACGGACGGTAAGAGCGCAAATTGAAAGATCAGGGGGACGAGAGGATGAAAGACGAAAGGAGAAGGGGAAAAAGACGGACGAGTGGGAGTAGAGCTAGCGAAGATGACGCGAATTTCATGAGCCTAGCAGGATAGAGAAACTGGAATTTAAATTCAATGGTTCGAAGATAATAGTGTTCGCACCTCCAAAGCTGCTGTGTTTATGTTGGAGTAAGTAGGAAAAGAAGACACTGGCACGTCAGAGTCAGCAATTGCATGCATGGATAACTCGTACTGGTAAAAAACCAATAAAAAAGATGTTCACAAAATTAGGGGCGGTGTTGGGGCAAAAGCGAGAAGTAAAAGAAAATGAGGGCGTACGCTAGAGACAACGCATTACGTAAGAACGTAAAGCGACCGCAGTGAGTACAAGTGAGAAACATAGTGGGGAAGGAGGCGATTGGATGTGTCCAGAGATCCAAGGTCTGTAGTCTCGACACTTTCTTGTTTTTATTCGTCTTCTTGTTCTAGCCTGTGTGCAGCCCTGCGCAACACCACTCGACCTTTTCACTGCGAAAGTTTTTTGTGGGGCGGAGAACGTTACATTGCTTGACACGTAGGCTGATGGTATAAAACGTAAGCAGGTTTTCAACATATACTCAATGGTATTATAAGTTTCACACAAGACCCATTAAGGGCAATTATTTAGCATTAAATTTTTCTAAAACGCAATAAAGTCACAGTAAGAGATTTTTAACTACAGATTTCATGTGAAAAATGAAAGGAGATGTACAGGAGTATTTTGAACAAAATTGTCAGGTGGCATCAGGTGCTCAAATTTTTAAAATGTCATTATTAAAAATTGTAAAATAAAGGAATAAGTAGAATAACGAGACTTTTAAATATGGAAAAAAACATTGTGAATTAAAATATTAGGGCTTAAACACGACACAACGAAATAAAAATGCCGATGAAAAAATTCATAACCGTTAAAAAGAAAACAAATATTCATGCAATCGATTATTTAATCTGAGCCTCCGTAAACGAAAATTTTGTTGATAACAGAAGCAACAAGCCAACTTCTTCAGATGTAGTAGCCTTTTTCCAGATTTAGCGCCGATAAACAGAATTTTCGGGTTTAGAAGGCGTTGTTGGTGATGACTCAAACAGCATAAAACAACAATGTGTATATTACACGGGCTCTAACTAAACATCATAAATAGCGCTTTTGGCATCGCGCTGTTTTTCTAATAAGCAGCGTGTCGTAATAGAAGCACCGCAGAGCGTCGGGCACGACAAACAAGTGACGCTACACTCACGGGAAAAAAACTCGACGATTAACAGATTAAGCGGCGCCTGGGCAGATGAACACCTGAGTCGCCATCCTAAGGGGAGAGAAAATTGGAAAGCATTTTAGCATGGGGAGAAGAATGTCAATAAAACTGTAAGCACGCGGTACTTGTATTGCATACGTTTGACGCCAGTTTACCATAATTTCGTGAAAAGCGTTTACTAAACCATATATTAGATTCAAGCAATTTGATAATCTGGTAATACAATAGACTCAATACACCTTCACGACAACGTTCGTAGATACAATCACTATGTTCGTAAGACAAACTCGCCCATTTCGCCAGGCTATAAGGATTTATCAGCTCTTCCAAAAAAGGCGGCGTAATTAATTTTGGTATTTCGGCGATCAACAGAAGTACGGTTTTGAAATTAGCAATCAGATGTTGCAACGACAAACTTAGGCTACTATCAACATTCTGCGACAGATGGTTTTCTAGGACACACACGGCTGCAGCGTCTCGCAATAAATGAAAATACTGATTTTATCAAGACGTAGTTTTCACAAGAAGTCTGCAGAGGGCAAAATGCTGACAGAATAACACAAAACGCTTTTCGAAATATTACCACGGCACGCTTCAAGAATAACAAATAAATACTTTGTTATAACGTAAACAAAAAATATTTTCTACAACATTTCACGATTACTACAAAAGAATCGTTACTATATGCACACATAGACATATAGTATATGAAAACATTTAAAAATTATTGTTCCATAAAGGAAAATTGTAAGCATTAATTTTAAATGTCGGACTCTTCTGGGAGCCTTGTTCTGTGACATAGCTGTGTCGTAAGGAGTGACGCAAACCAATTTTTTCCGTGGACGTGGTATGCGATTACGCGTAATGACAAAATAGGTTCATTTTTTCGGGCGAATCAAATCTTTCGTATTTTTTTAAACTTTTTCTCAAATTCCTGGGCGTCTAAGAAATCATGGAGGTATTTCAAAAGACGGAGGTAGTATAGTTTTTTTTTCAATTCTGCGGGTTTCTTGGATATTAGTTCCAATTTAAATTTCCACACGCAATGTTCGCCAACGTTTTCGAGAGTGGGCTCCGTCTGGCCTACTGACCGCAAAGACCATAGATACTTCTCCAGCCGCAAAAACACGCCGAATAAACAACGTTTATGCCTCCTGACCCCCCCCCCCGCGCGTTTCAAAATTTCGCTCCAGAGGGGCCTCACTTCCGGGCGCGCTGCGGCGGCCGTTTGCAATTCCGAGGGCCGCGCGGTGGGCGGCGGCGAGGCGGGCGTTCACGGGCGCGGTTCTTAAGCAAAAATACAGGCCCAGCGCGCCGGAAGCAGGCCGCCACGCACGCAGCGGTCGCGCTGACCTCGCGAGGCAACGGACGCGGCTCCACTCTGCTCGACTCGCTGGCCGGTTTCGTCCTCCCACTCGTACGCATTACTAATAGAAGACACACACACACACACAACACACATCTCCCTCTCTCCTCTTTGTTATTCCGTCTTCTATCTCCCGTTCTCTATCTCGCGTCTCTCTATCTCCGTTCTCTCTATCTCCGTCTCTCTCTATCTCGTCTTTCTTATCTCCGTCTCTTTATCTCCGTCTCTCTGCTATCTTCAGTCTCTCTATCTCGTCTCTCTTCTCCGTCTCTTCTAATCTCCGTCTTCTCTATCTCCGTCTTTCTATCTCGTTCTCTCTATCTCGCGTCTCTCTCTATCTCCGTTCTTCTAATTCACGTTTTCTATCCTCCGTTTCTCTATCTCCGTCTTCTCTATCTCGTCTTTATCTCCGTCTCTCTCTATCTCGTCTTCTCTGTCTATCTCCTCTTCTTGTCTATTCCGTTCTCTTTGTCTATCTCCCTCTCTCTCTGTCTATTCTTTCGTCTCTCTCTGTCTATCTCGTCTCTCTCTGTCTATCTCCGTCTTCTCTGTCTATCTCCGTTTCTCTGTCTTTCCGGTCTCTCTCTGTCTATTGTCTTCTTGTCTATCTTGTTCTCTCTCTGTTATCTCCGTCTCTTCTCGTCTCTCTCTGTCTATCTTCGTCTCTCTCGTCTATTCCGTCTCTCATCTCTCTATCTGTCTATCTCCTTCTATCTGTCTATCTCTCCGTTCTCTTTACATTTTACTCACACGATTTTATCTTGTATTTTCTTTCTTTGCATCTTCCTTTCTCTTTTCCCTACTCTCTCTTACTTTCTTTTTTTTCTTCACTTTTACTTCACTCACTTCTCGTCTTTTTTTTATCCCTCATTCATCTATACCTACCTTTTTCCCTTCTATCATACTTCACCCTCTCAACACTCATCTACCCTTCCTCACACTTTTCTTTTAACTTGCACTCTCTCCGATCTCATCAAACTCATCCTCTCCCTTCCTCTAATCACATTTTCTTCTCCTCTCCCAATCCTTTTTCTATAAGCATTCTTTTCTGAACAGAACTGCGTGTGCCTTACAATTATATCCAATACTGCGAGAAGTCTTTTCTATATCATGGAAGTAGGAAACGTATCCTGGACCTTTTTTGAAAACGGAGCAATGAATATTTCAGGTTTTAGTTGAGAAAAGAGACAAACTACTACTTGTAGTTGATTAAGATGGAATAACGGAAGAAAGCTTGTTCTAATAATATTAATATCATAACATTGATTTTGTTACAGAAACACCTTAACATCTTCTTAAGTTCATTACTTATTCAACTTGTGAGATCGCGATCTCAAAGCACACCCTTGACATCTTCGGTTCACCCTACCCCTCTGCCCACCGAGCGCCGCGGCCGGTGCCTCCATACGCGTGATGCGCACAAAAGGCCCCGTCAGCTAACGACCAGCCCGGCGCCGCGCCCGCGCGCTGTGGCGCTGGCGGCGAATTTTTAATTGTTTTCGGCCCGCGGCCGCGCCATGAATACAAAGGCGCGCGCACAACAGCGGGGCGCAGGAAACGCGCGGGCGGCGGGGTAGGAAGGGGAAGGGGCTGCTAAGGGGTGGGGGGCGGAAGGGGGAATGGCAGGCCGGAAATGGACGGCGGCGGGACGGAGGGCCGAAGCGGCGGAGAGGGGACCGGGGTTAGTGTGCATTTTGGACGGAGAGAGAAATAGGCGAAGGAAAGAGAGGAACAAGGAGATAGAGTGACAGGAAGATGGAGAGGCGGGGAAAGTGAGGGGTCGGGGAGAGAGGAAAGGTGGAGTGAGAAGCGGAGAGAGGGACGGAAAAAGAGGAAGAGGGAGAAGGCTAAAACAGAGAAGTAGGAAGTGAGGAGTGGGGGAGGGTTAGAGACAGAGATTGGGTGATCTGGAGAAAATGTTGTGTGTGGTGGAGGAGAGAGGGAGGGAAAAGAGAGGGCAGAACGGGCGGAGAGTGAGCCGATGAAAGTAGGCGGTCGTGCGGAGGGTAGTGGGTCATAACAACGGCGACAATAATGAGAGAGTAATCAAACGGAGAGGGTGATTGTGGGGACATGGGGAAGGGCTCAGGTGGAGCCAGCCAGGGTGTGAGTACCGGGCGGGCAAACGTCGGGGTTAGAATAACTAGAAGCACAGACGTCGTTGGGCGTGCATGTTCAGACGGATAGGCGAATGGAACATCAGATTAGGCAGGACTGTAATCGAGACGGATTACACGGAAGAGAGATGCGTGGGTCGAGAATGGCAGTTTGGTAGCCACGGGCGGGTAGATGGCAAGAGAGGGCAACTCAGCACGGAGGCAAGAAGGAACGGCGGCGGGGGCGGGGCGGGAACGTTGAAAGGCGGAGCTTGCAATTCCAGGAAACGAGCGAGAAGTAAGGGAAGAGCAAGGATTCGGTCAGAGAGGGGATGGTATCCGGATTGGAATACATAAATTGCAGTCGGCAGGGGTGGCGATGGATAGGGATGCTAGAAGAGGAAAGGACGGTGAGGGGGACATCGAACTGGAGGCGAATTTCGGGCGAAGGACGCAAGCGTGAGATGACGTAGGAGGGCGGGGTCGGTTCGGTCGGAGCGGTGGAGGCGGCGTGTGTCGCGCGTCGATGGCAGTGCTGAAGAGATGGCGAAGCGCGGGCTGCAGCCGCGACAGGATGAATGGCAGCGACCGTGACGCGATTTGAGAGATTTCAAAGGGCGGCGAGAGAGGACTTGGCAGTGAAAGGGCGGCGACGGAGAGGACAGGGGGACCGGGGGAGGGCGAAGCAGGCTGCGGGAGGGATTAGCGAACAGCGTCACTCGCGGTGGAGCGCTCGCGGCCAACAGCGCTTCTTTCATTCATGCAACAAGTCTTTGCGAAACACACCCGGGATTATAAAAATTGTTTTAACAAACGACTCTGTATTTTCAGGCTATTTGCTTCTCTTAAGGAATAAATATACAATTAACACTGAATCATCATCATTACTAACGATCATATATGCGTTATTTTTAAAGACGGGATGTGTAACTCAAAATCACGTACATTTTAGATTAAATGTTACAAATATTGTAGAGATATAGTTAGGTGAAAGGACGATTGTAATGAACATGTGGTGGAAATTTTAATAAAAAGTACAACATGAATTTGTTTCCGTGATTGGTAGGAACTCAATCATGCACTGGTGTTCGACATGTACAAAATCACTTTCGCTCTGACATGACCCACAACACTTATGACCACCTTTTAAATCTTAGTCAGCATTCCTAATGTGTACTTCGTTACTTGAATTTTGACATGCTTACTGTTAATACGTGATCATTTCTGTATTGCCTTAAGCCGATATGTTTTGTATAAACTTATTCTGAGACAACGCTGTAAATACTGATGGTGATTCAAACAAGAACAAAGGTATTTTAGAATGAGGCAACTATTTTCTCACATCACAACTGTTTTTTCCATCACAACCTTTTCAATGTACATGACTGAAGTAAAAATCTCGATTCCAGGTACAGGTTGCCTCAAGCAAGGTGCTACAGCATTGCTCCAGATTATAGGAATTGCCAACTCGCTTGGCGCGTACAGAGGGACAAGACATATGTATCCCGGCGACTGCGGCAGGACAGGGGAAAGGGACGAGGAGGGCGGAGAGGTGAGGACAGGAAGGTGGGCGAATGGGGTGGGAGGGAAGGACAAGGAGGAGATGAGTGGGTGGGAGGTTAGTGAGGGGCGGAGGGGAAAGGGAGGGGCGAGTGGGGGAGGGGAGACAAGGAAGGGGTTCGAGTGGTGAAGAGGGCAAGGTGGAGGGAACAGAGAGAGGGGCGAGTGGGAAGAGGAAGAGAGCAGGAACTGGAGGGAGAGGGAGAACAGGAAGGGGCGTGGGGCTGCGGTCAACAGCAGAACAGAAGCGCGGCGGTGAGCGCGAGATTCCATACCGGAATTAGGCGCGCGCCCAGTGATTTTTCAATAAAATTCAAACGTTACGGCAGCATAGGGCGTTTTGGCCGCGCGACGTGGCGCGCCGGCGCAGAGGCGGCGGGGGGTCATAACTAAATTGGCGTCGGCCAGGCGTGCAAACCTAACCCCCCCCACCAATAGGGGTGGGTCCCTGCGACCTTTTCAACCCTTGTCAGAGGGAGCAATAACACGAAAATTGCAACACCGTGGGGCTTGGAGAAATGGGCGGCACTCATCGTAGAATATTTTTTATAAACACAAAGAAGAGAGTATACCGGAAATATGGAACTCGTTTGCTTTTGAAAACGTATAACTCTGGTGCTCGTGTCGATAATACACGGAATTTTTACCTGGTCGCATGTGTTTATTTTACGATTTCATCATTATAAAATTGCTAGCAAACACTGCAAACACATTGAGAACGAAAACCATTTTAAATTTGTTAAGGAAAAACATGTTTCATTAAAATTATTACTGCAATATAGACTATTAAGAAGTGTTAAAAGGGTACACTGCTCGTAGTTTCCAATGAAAAATATTAACTAGATACGTTTAATTTTTTTAAGCATAACATTAAGTTACGGACGTAGCTGGATGTGAATATGAAGATAAAGTTATTTTTTAACAATTTATTTTTTTTAATTGTTCTTAGATTGATTTGGATCTCTAGTTTGAAAGCATTCATTCCCTTTTTTTAAGCCAAATATTTTTAGTTTGTGAAAATTATTGTTGGATATATTTTATTTACTTTTGTAGAGAAATGTTTATACATTTTTTTTTTTAAATATCGGGGACTACCAACCAGAGGCGCCATAACAGAGTTTTGGATCCGGAAATGAATCGGATCCTTCGATACCAAACGTTTTTTACTATATTAAAAAAACTGCGCGCGGTGGCGTTTTTAGTGACGTTGTACGCAAATGCTAAGCCTTCGCCTTTTCGGCGTTGTGGAGGCAGCGGCAGAAGTCGCAGACGGTGCAATGCACGAACGCGGCCTCGTGGAGAGTGGGAAAGGGCCGTTGGCTCGTGACCGTCGTTTCGCCGTTGGCTTAATTGGCGCGCACGACATTTTCGAGGTTGATTATTTGTGATTGTTGACGCGCAAATTTGTGAAGGTTGGTAATGCTCCTGCGTGAGAAAACGCTTCGGGGAAATACAAATCACAAAATCGAAGGAGAATAAAAGTTTTCACAAATCGAATGGGCGTTCTCTTTATGAAATACCTTTTATATTTTTCTGAATATCGACATTTCGTCGCATTTTTAATCACGGAGTTGGTATTATAACCTCAATGTATTTGTGATGTTGTTTTAAGAATTCGAGTGTTAAGAAAATAACTGTTTGGTTATTTTGCATTGCAAAATTTTATAAGATGATTATAAAATAAGTTTCTCTTCAGTCGATTACACATTTATGGAAAACTTTATTCTATCATATAAGCACAAGTTGGCCTACTTTCGCCACCGGTAATCACTACCGCATTAAAACTTTCTATACCGTGGAATAACATTTGTTATCCGTATCGTGAAGAAGTGCGCCTGGATAAGTAATAGTTGTTTGGCAAGACACTATGACC
>BOPP01000127.1:2686831-2702191 GCA_017312745.1 Gryllus bimaculatus | reverse complement strand
GAAAGAAAAGGTGGCGGGGGGAGAGGGGGGAGGGGCTGCTTTATTGAGTTGTACAGGCGATCGAAATGGGCGAAGGGGCGGCTTCTGACATGCACGCCTTCGCCCCTGCCCGCCCGGGGCGTAGCGGCGTCGGTTTGAAGCGGTGTCGATGCGAAGCGGCGTCGGTTCGAAGCGGCGTCAGAGGGAAGCAGCGTCAGTGAGAAGCGGCGTTAGAGCAAAGCGGCGTCGTTGCGAAGCGGTGTTGATGGGAAGTGGCGTCGGTGCGAAGCGGTGTTGGTGCGAAGCGGTGTCGATGCGAAGCGGTGTCGATGCGAAGCGGTGTCGATGAGAAGCGGTGTCGATGCGAAGCGGAATTAATGAGAAGCGGCGTCGGTGCAAAGCGGTATTGATGGGAAGCGGCGTCGGTTAGAAGTGACATCAGAGCAAAGCGGCGTCGGTGAGAAGCGGCGTCAGTGCGAAGCGGCTTTGGGACGAGGCGCTATAAGGGACAAGAGGTATCAGGGAAAAGCTACGCCGTTGCGAAGCGGCGTCGGGAAGAAACGGCGTTTGTGCGAAGCGGCATCGGTGGGAATCCGGCGGTGACCTTGCAGCGATGGCGCCGTCGCCCCGGCCAGCGCAGCCACCGCGCGAGGAGGTAAGCGGGCGACGGGACGTCGAAGGTCCGAGGAGGTGGAAACGAAGAGAATGGAAGGGGTGGGCAGAAAGAATGAAGTGGGAGGCGAAGAGCGGTAAGAAGGCCCTCAAGGGGAAGCGAACGGACGGTAAAGAGCGCATTGAAGAGATCACGGGGAAGAGAGGATGAAAGACGAAGGAGAAGGGGAAAAAGACGGACGAGTGGGAGTAGAGCTAGCGAAGATGACGCGAATTTCATGAGCCTAGCAGGATAGAGAACTGGAAATTTAAATTCAATGGTCGAAGATAATAGTGTTCGCACCTCCAAAGCTGCTGTGTTTATGTTGGAGTAGTAGGAAAAGAAGACACTGCACGTCAGAGTCAGCAATTGGCATGCATGGATAACTCGTACTGGTAAAAAAACCATAAAAAGATGTTCACAAATTAGGGGCGGTGTATGGGCAAAAGCGAGAAGTAAAGAAAAATGAGGGCGTACCTAGAGACAACGCATTACGTAAGAACGTAAAGCGACCGGCAGTGAGTACAAGTGAGAAAACATAGTGGGGAAGGAGGCGATTGGATGTGTCCGACGATCAAGGTCTAGTAGTCTCGACACTTCTTGTTTTTCATTCGTCTCCTTGTTCTAGGCCTGTGTGGCAGCCCTGCGCAACACCCTCGACTTTTCACTGCGAAGTTTTTTGTGGGGCGGAGAACGTAACATTGCCTTGACACCGTAAGGCTGAATGGTATAAAACGTAAGCAGGTTTCAACAATACTCAATGTATTATAAGTTTCACAAAGACACATTAAGGGCAATTATTTAGCCATTAAATTTCTCTAAAACGCAAATAAAGTCACAGTAAAGAGAATTTTAAATACAATTTCATGTGAAAAATGAAAGGAGATGTACAAGGAGTATTTTAGTAACAAAATTGTAGGTGCCATCAAGGTGCTCAAATTTTTAAAAAGTGTCATTATTAAAAACTTGTAAAATAAATGGAATAAGTAGAATTACGAGACTTTTAAATAATGGAAAAAAACATTGTGAATTAAAATATTAAGGGCTTAAACACGAACACAACGAAAATAAAATGCCGATGAAAAAACTTCATAACACGTTACAAAAGAAACAAATATTCATCAATCGATTATTTAATCTGGAGCCTTCCCGTAAACGAAAATTTGTTGATAACAGAAGCAACAAGCCAACTTCATTCAGATGTAGTAGCCTTTTCAGAATTTAGCGCCCGATAAAACAGAATTTTCGGGTTTAGAAGCGTTGTTGGTGTGACTCAAACAGCATAAAACAACATGTGTATATTTACACGCGCGCTCTAACTAAAATCATAAATAGCCGCTTTGGCATCGCGCTGTTTTTCTAAAAGCAGACCGTGTCGTAATAGAAGCACACCGCAGAGCGTCGGGCACGAAAAACAAGTGAACGCTACACTCACGGGAAACAACTCGACGATTAACAGATTAGCGGCGCCCTCGGGCAGATGACACCTGAGCCTATCCTAAGGGGAGAGAAATTGGAAAGCATTTTAAGCATGGGAGAAGAATGTCAATAAAACTGTAAGCACGAGGTAATTGCTATTGCAATACGTTTGACGCCAGTTACCCATAATTTCGTGAAAAGCGTTACTAAAACCATATATTAGATTCAAGCAATTTGATAATCTGGTAATACACCTAGACTCACATACACACTCACACACGTTCACGTAGATACAAATACACTCATGTTCGTAACGACAAACTCGACAATTTCGCCAGGCTATAAGGATTTATCAGCTCTTCCAAAAAAGGCGGCGTAACATAATTTTGGTATTCGCGATCAACAGAAGTACGAGTTGAAATTAGCAATCACGATGTGCCAACGACAAACTTAGCTACTACTCACATTCTGCGACAGATGTTTTCTACGGACACACCACGGCTGCAGCGTCTCGCAATAAATGAAATACTGATTTCTATCAGACCGTAGTTTTAACAAGAAGTCTGCAGAGGCAAAAATGCTGAACAAAATAACACAAAACGCTTTTCGAAATATTACCACGCACGCTTCCAAGAATAACAAATAAAATACTCTTGTATAACGTACAAAAATATTTCTACAACCATTTTCACGATTACTACAAAAGAATCGTTACATATATGCACACATAGACATATAGTATATGAAAACATTTAAAAATTATTGTTCCATAAAGGAAATTGTAAGCATATTTTAAATGTCGGACTCTTCCTGGGAGCCTTGTTCTGTCGCACATCAGCTGTGTCGTAAGGAGTGACGCAAACAATTTTTTCCGTGGACGTGGTATGCGATTACGCGTAATGACACAAATAGTTGCATTTTTCGGGCGAAATCAAAACTCTTTCGTATTTTTTTAAACTTTTTCTCCAATTCCTGGGCGTCTAACGAAATCATGGAGGTATTTCAAAAGACCGGAGGTAGTATAGTTTTTTTTCAAATTCTGCGGGCTTGGATATTAGTCATTTAAATTCCACACGCATCGTTCGCCAACCGTTTCGAGAGTGGGCCTCCGTTCTGCCTAACTGACCGCAAAGCACCCACTCGATACTTCTCCAGCCGCAAAAACACGCCGAATAAACAACGTTTATCCTCCTGACCCCCCCCCCCGCGCGTTCAAATTTCGCTCAGAGGGGCCTCACTTCCGGGCGCGGCTGGGCGGCCGTTGCAATTCCGAGGGGCCGCGCGTGGGCGGCCGGCGAGGCGGGCGTTCACGGCGCGCGGTTATTAAGCAAAAATACAGCCCCCACGCGCCCCGGAAAGCCAGGCCGACGCACGCAGCGGTCGCGCTGACCTCGCGAGGCCACGACGCGGCTCCACTCTGCTCGACTCGCTGGCCGCGTTCGTCTCCCACTCGCTACGCATTTACTAATAGAAGACACACACACACACACACACACACACTCCCTCTCTCCCTCTCTGTCTATCTCCGTCTCTCTATCTCCGTCTCTCTATCTCCGTCTCTCTATCTCCGTCTCTCTCTATCTCCGTCTCTCTCTATCTCCGTCTCTCTGCTATCTTCAGTCTCTCTATCTCCGTCTCTCTCTTCCGTCTCTCTCTATCTCCGTCTTCTCTATTCCGTCTCTTCTATCTCGCGTCTCTCTCTATCGTCCCGTCTCTCTCATCTCGTCGTCTCTTCTAATTCCGTTCTCTCTATCCTCCGTTTCTTCTATCTCCGTCTTCTCTTATCTCGTCTTCTCTATCTCCGTCTCTCTCTATCTCGTCTCTCTGCTAATCTCCGTCTTCTTGCTATCTCCGTTCTCTTCTGTCTCTATACTGCCCTCTTCTCTCTCGTCTGCATTCTTTCGTCATCTCTCTGTCTATCTCCGTCTCTCTCTGTCTATCTCCGTCTTCTCTGTCTATCTCCTTCTCTCTGTCTTTCCGTCTCTCTCTGTCTATTGCTTCTTGTCTTCTTGTTCTCTCTCTGTTATCTCCGTCTTTCTCGTCTCTCTCTGTCTATCTTCCGTCTCTCTCGTCTATTCCTCGTCTCTCTCTCTCTTATCTGTCTATCTCCTTCTTATATCTGTCTCTCTCTCCGTTCTCTTTTGAACATTTTACTCACAACGATTTTATCTTGTATTTTGCTCTTCTTTGCCTCTTCCTCTTCTCTTCTTTCCCTACCTCTCTCTTACTCTTTTTTTTCTTACTTTTTACTTCCACTCACTTCTCGTCCTTTCTTTTTATCTCCTCATTCATCTCTACCTACCTCTTTCCCTTCTATCATACTTCACCCTCTGCACCACCTCATCCTACCCCTTCTCACACTTTTTCTTTTAACTTGCCTCTCTTCTCCTCATCAAACTCATCCTCTCGCTTCCTCTAACTCACCAATTTTCTCTCTCCTCTCCATCCTATTTTCTATAAGCATTTCTTTTTCCCTGAAACAGAACTCGTGTGCCTTACAATTATATCCAATACTCGCGCACGAAGTCCTTTTCTATATCATCGGAAGTAGGCAAACGTATCCGGACCTTTTGAAAACGGAGGCAAGAAGTATTTCAGGTTTTAGTTGAGAAAAGAGACAAACCTACTACTTGTAGTTGATTAAGATTGGAATATACGGAAGAAAGCTTGTTCCCTAATAATATTAAATATCACTAACATTGATTTTGTTACATGAGTAACACTTAACATCTTCTTAAAGTTCCCATTACTTATTCAACATTGGGTGAGATCGCGATCTCAACAAGCACACCTTGACATCTTCGGTCCCCACCCCTCTCCCACCCCGAGCGCCGCGACGCCGTGGCCCTCCATCACGCGTGATGCGCACAAAAGGCCCGTCAGCTAAACGACCAGCCCGGCCGCCGCGCCCGCGCCGCTTGTGGCGCCTGGCGGCGAATTTTTAATTGTTTCGGCCCGCGGCCGCGCCATGAATACCAAAGGCGGCGCGCACACACACGGCCGGCGCAGGAAACGCGCGGCGGCGGGGCAGGAGGGGAAGCGGGGCTGCTAAGGGGTGGGGGGCGGAAGGGGGCAGGCGAAATGGACGGCGGCGGCGACGGAGGCGAAGCGGCGGAGAGGGGACCGGGGATTAGTGTGCATTACTGGCACGGAGAGAGAATAGGCGAGAGGAAAGAGAGGAACAAGGAGATGGAGAGGCGGGGAAAGTGAGGGGTCGGGGAGAGAGGAACGGTGGAGTGCAGAACGCGGAGAGAGGGACGGAAAAAGAGGAAGAGGGAAGAAGAGCTAAAACAGAGAAGTAGGAAGTGAGGAGTGGGGGAGGGTTAGAGACAGAGATTGGGTGATCTGGAGAAAATGTGTGTGTGTGTGAGAGAGAGAGAGGGAGGAAAAGAGAGCAGAACGGGCGGAGAGTGAGCGATGAAAGTAGGCGGTCGTGCGAGAGGGTCAGTGAGTCACAACCGGCGAACATAATGAGAGAGTAATCAACGGAGAGGGTGATGTCGGGGACATGGGAAGGGCTCAGGTGGACCCAGCAGGTGTGATACCGTGGCGCAAACGTCGGGGTTAGAATACACTAGAAGCACAGACGTCGTGGGCGTGCATGTTCAGACGGATAGGCGAAGTGGAGACATCAGATTACGGCAGGACCTGTAAATCGAGAACGTGATTACACGGAGAGAGATCGTGGGTCGAGATGGCAGTTTGGTACCACGGGCGGGTAGATGGAAAGGAGGGCAACTCAGCCACGGAGGCAAGAGGACCGGCGGGGGCGGGGCGGGAACGTTGAAAGGCGGCGCTGCAATTCCAGGAACGAGCGAGAGTAAGGGAAGAGCAAAGGGATAGCAGAGAGGGGAGTGGTATCCAGGATTAGGAAAATACATAAATTGCAGTCGGCAGGCGGTGGCGATGGATAGGGATGCTAGAGAGGAAAGGACGGTGCAGCGGGGACATCGAAACTGGAGGCGATTTCGGCGAGAGGACGCCAACGTGAGATGACGTAGGAGGGCGGGGTCGGTCGGTCGGAGCGCGTCGGAGGCGGCGTGTGTCGCGCGTCGATGGCAGGTGCTGAAGAGAGGCGACAGCGCGGGCTGCAGCCGCGACAGGATGAATGGCAGCGACCGTGACGCGGATTTGAGAGATTTCAAAGCGCGGCGAGAGGAGGAATTGGCGCCAGTGAAAGGGCCGCGCGACGGAGAGGACAGGGGCGACAGGGGGACAGGGCGAAGCCAGGCTGCGGGAGGGATAGCCACACAGCGCTCACTCGCGGTGGAGCCCGCTCGCCCACAGCCCTTCCCTTTCCATTCATGCAACCAAGTATTTGCGAAACAACACCCAGGGATGAATAAAAATTCGTTTTACAACCGACTCTGTATTTTCAGGCTATTTGCTTCTCTTCAAGGAATAAAATATCACATTTAACACTGAATCATCATCATTACTAACGATAATATGCGTTATATTTTTAACAGACGGATGTGTAACTCCAAACAATCACGTACATTTTAGATTAAATGTTACAATATTGTAGAGCATATAGTTAGGTCGAAAAGGAACGATTTGTAATGAACATGTGGTGGGAAATTTTAAATAAAAAAGTTACACACATGACATTTGTCCGTGATTGGTAGGCAACTCATCATGCACTGGTGTTCGACATGTCCACAAAATCACTTTCCCTCTGAACGTGACCCACCCAACACCTGTATGACCACCTTTAAAATCTAGTCACATTCCTAATGTGTAACTTCGTTACTTGAATTTTGCACATGCTACTGGTTAATACGTGATCATTTCTGTATTGCCTATAAGCCCTATGTTTTGTATAACTTATTCTGAGACAACCTGTAAATACTATGGTGATTCACAAGAACAAGGTATTTAGAATGAGCCAAACTATTTTCTCACATCACAACTGTTTTTTCCATCACAACCTTCACATGTACATGAACTGAAGTAAAAATCTCGATTCCCAGTACCAGGTTGCCTCAAGCCAAGGTGCTACAGAATTGCCTCCAGATTATAGGAATTGCCAACTCGGCTTGGCGCGTACAGAGGGACAAGACATATGTATCACCCGGCGACCTGCCCGCAGGACAGGGGAACGGGACGAGAGGGCGGAGAGGTGAGGACAGGAAGGTGGGCGAATGGGGTGGGAGGGAAGGACAGGAAGGGAGATGAGTGGGTGGGAGGTTAGTGAGGGGCGGAGGGGAAAGGGAGGGGGCGAGTGGGCGGAGGGGGAGGACAGGAAGGGGTTCGAGTGGTGAAGAGGGCAGAGGTGGGAGGGAACAGAGAGAGGGGCGAGTGGGAAGAGGAGAGAGCAGGAATGGAGGGAGAGCGGAGAACAGGAAGGGGGCGTGGCGCTGCGTCCAACAGCCAGAACGAGCGCGGCCGTGAGCCGAGATTCCATACCGGAATTAGCGCCGCCCCAGTGATTTTTCAATAAAATTCAACACGTACTACGCAGCATAGGCGTTGGCACCGCCGACGGTGGCGCGGCCGGAGCAGAGCGGCGGGGGGCATAACTAAATTGCGTCCGGCCAGGCGTGCAAACCTACCCCCCCCCCCACCAATAGGGGTGGGTCCACCCCTGCGACCCCTTTTCAACCCCTTTGTCCCAGAGGGAGCAATAACACGACAACTTGCAACACCGCTGGCTGGAGAAATGGCGCACTCATCCGCTAGAATATTTTTTATAAACACAAAACGAAAGAGACGTATACCGGAAATATGGAACCTCGTTTGCCTTTTGAAACGTATAACTCCTGGTGCTCGTGTCGATAATACACGGAATTTTACCTGGTCGCATCGTGTTTATTTTACGATTTTCATCATTATAAAATTGCTACACAACACTGCAAAACACATTGAGAACAAAACCATTTTAAATTGTTAGGAAAAACATGTTTCATTAACAATATATTACTGCAATATACGACCTATTAAAGAAGTGTTAAAAGGGTACACTGCTCGTAGTTTCCAACTGAAAAAATATTACACTAGATACAGCTTAATTTTTTTAACATAAACATAAGTTACCGACGTAGCTGATGTGAAATATAAGATAAAGTTATTTTTAACAATTTATTTTTTATAATTGTTCTTAGATTGATTTGGATCTACTAGTTTGAAAGCATTCATTCCCTTTTTTTAACGCCATAATATTTTAGTTTGTGAAAATTATTGTTGGATATATTTTATTTACTTTTGTAGAGAACATGTTTTATACCATTTTTTTTTTAAATATCGGGACTACCAACCAAGAGGCGCCATACAGAGTTGTGGATCCGGAAATGAATCGGATCCTTCGATCACCAAACGTTTTTTACTATATTAAAAAAACCTGCGCGCGGTGGCGTTTAGTGACGTGTACCGCAAATGCTAAGCCCTTCGCCCTTTTCGCGGTGGAGGAGCGGCAGAAGCTCGCAGACGGTGCAATGCACGAACGCCGGCCCTCGTGGAGAGTGGAAGGGCCGTTGCGCTCGTGAACCGTCGTTTCGCCGTTGGGCTTAATTGGCGCGCACCGAAATTTTCGAGGTTGATTATTGCCTGATTGTTGACGCGCATTTGTGAAGGTTGGTAATGCTCTGCGTGAGAACCGCTCGCGGAATACAAAATCACAAAATCGAAGGAGAAAATAAAACGTTTTCACAAATCGAATGGGCGTTCTCATTTCATGATACCTTTTATATTTTCGAAAATATCGACATTTCGTCGCCATTTTTAATCACGGTTTGTATTATAACCTCAATGTATTGTGATGTTGTTTTAAGAATTCGAGTGTTTAAGAAAAACTGTTTGGTTATTTGCATTGCAAATTTTATAAGATATGCATTATAAAAATAAGTTTCTCTCAGTCGATTACACAATTTCATGGGAAAACTTTATTCTATCATATAAGCACAAGTTGCACTACTTTCCCACCGTATCACTACCGCAATTAAAACATTTCTCATACCGTGGAATAAACATTTGTATCCCAGTATCGTAGAAGAGTGCGCCTGGAATAAGTAATAGTGTTTGGCAGACACTTGCAACTGCATCACTCTGACGCGCGAAATGCTACTCGGATATGCGATTCTTGAGTTGAAGAAAATATTGAAATAGCAACGGGGGAGATCCGGACTATAGGGTAAAAGATCAAACACGGCCCATTAGAACTGCCCCAGGCGAGCCGTGTGTGCCCTCTCTTGATCTTAACGGAAATAAGATGCACACTTCCCCCTATTTAGTCCATAAATATCGCAATTCTTAAGAAGACAAGGATAGAATAGACATTCATCATCAGATTAAACACACGTATCGTCGATACCGTTAACATTTCTTAGCAAAAATATTTCTAGTCTCTAGAACTCACTACTCGCCGCGTACTACATCACCCACTTCCTTCAGCACCGAAAGCCCCAAGTCGCCTCTATGGCGCGCCAACTTCCGTGACTTGCGGCGGTTTCTAACTGCCTGTTGCTTAAGCGACGCGTTTGTCACCGGGCACCAATGCGCCGCCTGCCTAAAACTTCGCTAAGCACGAGACGAGGCGGGACGGGACGGGACGGCGTCCCGCCAGACCAGACGCCTGCCCGCTAATGGCGTAAAGGATGGACCCCCGTCGCCATGGGGACGCTAAACACAAACAAACTCGAAAGTTGCGACATGAATGCAGTCGACCGTGGAATCGACCACGCAACAAGTCACAGCGGGCGGGGAGCGGACGGCGACTAACGACCCGGTGCGTCGCCCCGCGGTGCTCACCAACGGACCACAGACACGCTGCAGCAAAAACAACAACAAACAAACAAACACGGAATTTACAAAAAAATATCGACGATGGAGCAACGGATTGAATCTACACTGAGCTTCGAGTGGTTTCTAACCGAGCGCTGAAGTTTCTAACCGAAATAAGGCATCGACTGCATGTGAACCATAGAACAAGTAATTTCATCGTACTACATCAATTTTATCTTTCCACAAAGATGCATGCCGATCCGGTGGCCGAGATCGCGATCTCGAAGCGATCTCGGACCAAAGGATCGCAGGTTCGAATCTCACCTCGGGCATGGTTGTATTGTGTTCCTCCTTTCACACCCCTACCATCATCATATCGTGTCATCCTCATAGTTACCATACCGTTACACGCAATAGTGGTCGTTAATAACTTAGTATTTGATGCGTCCTTAAAAAATAAAAAAAAATGCTTGGAACTAAAAGAATCCCTGAATAAGGTCGCAGAATGAAATGAATCGTTTGATCCGAAACATCCAATTGTTTATGATAACATACGCAACCCCCCCCCCAAAAAACGTTGAACCTTAATTTATAAAATGCATAAAGTTCTTATCAAATTCATGAGGGTCTTTATAGTGACAACAATCGATTGTAATTTACAGTGATACTGTTGCACTAATTTTTTAGGTATTAGTTCATCTATGACGTAAAGTACGAACAATTTTTTAAGTAAGACATATTGTTTCAATCAAGATATAAAGAATGTAATTAATGAGTCTGATCTTCATTAATCGAGAAGATTAAATGATATTTAATAATGTTTAATAACTTATTTCCTAACCGTTTAACATGGTGTTTTAAGTGACGTATTCAAAAATTAAGTATTAAACCAACACCCAGCTGCTTGATGTTGGAACGCACAATATTCAACGACACGAGAAGAAAATATGAAGAGAGAGCAACATTCCAAGACCATGGCCAGAAACTACGTCCACACGTGTTGTAAGGCTACAGGACAAAGAACGTATCAAAACATTGATTTACCAAACCATTGTTAACTGATGCACCACGCAGTATTAATAATTGATTCAATACAAACCCTCTGGACCATCTAACCAGTATAGAAACGCATCGCTTTGAAGTGCCACGCATTTTTTTTGCCACCAATATTCCACGGAAGAGCCCCGCCATGAATATACAACGGATTTACTCCGTTTTGCGGGGCTGACAGGCTAGACCTGCCGCGCACCGTCATGTGTGAACGTTGCATTTCTCCCACGCGGCTCGCACTCGTTTTGTCATCGATCGAGAGCGAGCCATCGACGCGGTGACCGCCAGCGCCAGCCCTCGCTTTCCCTGTCAACTGCAGCTTTCAATGGAAGGCTGGAGCACCGCTAGCGCCACGCCACTCACGACACGATACGTTCATGACGTTTATTATTCCGCATAAAACTCCTCATTGCCATGACGATTCATTGACATTGACTATAATGCGACGTGTAGTCCAATAGAAGAAGCGAAATAAAAGAGGGGGGCTTCTGGGTTTGGAAACAATCGGCTTTGACGCGGTCGCCTTAAAATAGTATTGTTTTGAATGAAGTCCAGTATTTAGTTTTTATTCGTTGTTGCTACACAAGGAAATATCTCAAAATGAAAATGTTATATACACCAAGAAATTCAAGACTCATTCCTGGGTAATAAGGTACAGTGATAATGGTATACGTGTGTTCACAGGCCAAGACAGTAAATATTGTTCTAAATAGACGAGTATGATTAATACCTAATACATAGAGTGCCTCAGTATAAAACTTACAACCTTCTTCCAGAGAATTTACGGGGATCAAATATGATCATCTTTTGCCAATGAACAATTGGTGAGAAACGTAACCTGTCAGTAAGGAACGAAGTTCCACAAGCGACATTTCTGAAAACCCACCCTCAATTGGCAGGTAAATCATCAAGCACAGGTGATAGGCAGATACACAAACTCTCAGGGCACTCCCGGCTCACTAGCACTGATAATCAGTCATTAACTGTTCAGCTTTGCAACTGAACGTTCATCGTTTTTACCACGCATGCATTAAATCTCATCACATTTACAGTCAGAAAAAGCAATAACCGCATATGTTCACAAATAAATAAAATTGCATTGTATAATTTCTTTACTATTAAACTTTGCGACAAAACATTCATCACCTTTATCACATAAACATCACATCTCGTCATTTTTATAGTAAGAAAAAGCAACGCGATCAGGTGTTCGGTCGAGCAGGAAAAAGCTGTGACTAGGACTGGATCTCTAGATATGCAGGCTAAATACTCCAGAAATCCCTTTGGAATAGACCTTCCCTACATTCTATATATCACACACAAATATTTTAAATATTTCAAGATATGTTTAATTTAAAATGTTAAATTTTATTTCCAGACTCATTTTCACTACTCATGTTTAATATTTGATTCAAATAGAGTTTTTTCCTTGCCAGCTTAGAGCTGTTTCGGATATTAATCCGTCTCTGTCCGAGAAGCAGGCGAACGCGCGAAGTGTCCATTGCCTAATTACCAGGTTCACTTGCCTCCCGCGGCGCGCGCTGCCGGCGCGTGTCGGCGGGAGACGTGCCTGCCCCTGAGCGACGCGAGTCCAGCCCGCGTGCCAGCGGCCGTGATGGCCGGCGCGAAAGCCTCGGAGCACACACGGGCCCGCCCGCCTACGTGGCATGTACGATCTAGAGCGAAGACGGTTTATTTAGGCGGTTGGCCTGCCTGACGCGCTGGATTTAGGGTATCGTGGTCCGGAATATGCCTGGGGCATAGCTGGGGGCGGGGGGAATACCCGGAAAATAGAGAGAAAGTCCGAGGTGGATATCACTTTGTAGTGGGGAGGATTACAGCCACATCCATACATGTGCATGTACTACACTTACAGGAGACGACCAAACCCGTTGACGCCACCAGAAGCATAAAAAAATCAACCACTCAATCCCTGTTAACATCTCTCCCCCTCCCCCTCCTATTTTCCCTATTTGGGTGGATCTCCGAAACACAGTGAAATCGCGATTTCTGTTTCGATTAAAGGAGCGTTTGCTGTGTGATCCCAAGAACAAGTTAAAAGAGATTATGCCGAAAATTACGCAAACCAAACAAACAGAAAAAAAGTTGACTAGAAACATTAATACTCCCGCAAACATTAGGCGCTAATTAGTACCATGAACACGGAACAAGTATTCTTTGTCTGGAGGTCTCACAGAGCAGCAACAGAGGCCAGCGCGTCAAGTGGCATGAGCGGTGATGGCATACCGCTCTTTACTTAATCGACTCTTTCCAGGAGTGAGCTCGAAGTATTGCGGGTAGTCCCGGGAGCAGCCAGCGTGCTCGCGGCCACCTTGAGCGATGGCACTAGACTGCTTTGTTCAGAACTGCTCTTGGCTATCCTCACCCCGTGTGTGTCTGAATACACGTAGGTAGAATATTGATATAAAACGAAGGTCAAGGAGTATTTTCTCGAACAAGTTTGATTCAGAGCGTCGTGGTTCATACAATGCCAGGGGCACCGCTAGGGCCACTTGTGTCCTCTCCACTCCCCTTTCTGAGGGCGTCCGCATCTATGCATGTAAGCATGCAGATATTTTCGCAGGCTTGCATGTATGCATATAGGGCATGTACCATGTGTGAGTATGTATGTATGTGTGTTTGTAAGCATGTACTCGTATGTATATATGTATGTTTGTAATCATATGTGTGTATGCATGTATGCGTCTTTGTAACCATATATAACCATAACCATATATTGTACTCGCATGTATGTATGCATGTACATGTTCATAGGTAAGCATGTGTGTGCGTGTATGTACGTACGCACGTATGAATGAAGTAGGTACTTAGACCGCTTGCTCGGTAGGTGGTGCGAGGGAGCAGACACTGAGTGCACGCGGGAGAGCGGGCGGGGGTGCGGGGTCGGCCGCCGTGCAAAGGCGCAATGTCTCGCGGGGCCGCGGCGTAGGAGGCGCCGGCGAGCCCAGCGCTCCTTAGGGAACCCGAGGTCTCCGGCGCTCACGCCCTCAAAGGCGGAGACACCTTAACGAAGTAACTAATTATTGCAAGGCGCGGGAGTCGAGTGGCCTGGCGACAAGTCAAAGACTGCGACCAAGCAGAGACACGCCGCTAGCAGACGCTCACACGTTCAGGTTATTTCCGCGAATGAAAGTAATTACTTACGCCACATGAAACTCCTCCCGCTCCTTAGGCCAGCTTTTCTACCGGCTCATCCTAGTAAGTGCTGTAACTGCGTGTAGGAGTTACGTGGCTTGATAAATAAACGCTGCTGGCGGTAAAATATTAATTTTCTAAATAAATTACCTGGTGTTTTAATTTTGACTGGGATGGTTTTCATTTAATTGTCTGTCACCCCCAGCAATGCGAACTCATTTTGTTTCACTTCGCCGAAAATATTTTTGATACACACAAAAGAGCATTATTCTAAAAAATTAAAAGTTGTAATTTAATTATAATTTTTACCTTTTCAAAACATTCAAATTCGTAAGCCAAAATTCCTACATTTTACAATGAAAACTGTTGCCTTCAATAAAATGTAAAAAGTGAACTTTATTCACAAGAAAATGAAAAACTATTCTACAGAACTGAATTTATTATTATTACTGACACAGTGATAGTAAATAACTTACTTCTCAAAACAATGTTTACTTTACTTGGTTCAAGAAGAAAAAAGAACTCTACTCTCTAAGAAACTAAACTCTACAATCTCAACAAGAAAATAATTGTCTTGACATATCAACTCCGCTTTAAATTCAAATAATCGCAATCGATGAATTAATTATTTATAATTCTATAGTTTCCTCAGGAATGTGCAATCCAACAATCAACAAACCACAGTTTTTGCACATCAGAAAGTAATAAAATGAACTCTCTTTATCAATCGGAAGGATATTTCTTTGTGTTTTCCTATTTTCATATGTGCGCCATTTATCCGCGTTAATTGAAACGTTGTTCTTGTTCCTTTAAAAATAATGAAATTTGCCCGCAACTAGTTCTGGTTTTGTTCCAATTTTTATAATCTGTACAAAATAAAGCATTTTTTGCATTACTATTGTGGACGATATCAATTTTTTCATCTTCAAAGTGAAGTTATAACGTTCGAAGCAATGTCCCTTCAACATAACGTTAACCATTTTTACCGGACAATTATTTTCCATACGACACAGTTCGCACGGAGTTGCTTCGGGGCTAGTCCCCATTTCGCGCACGTCCCGTTCGGCCTCTTATTTAGCGCAACTTTTCCGCCGTCCACCCCACGCACTCGGCGGAGCCATCCCGGCAATTACGCGAAAGAAACGCCCCGCGGACGGGTTTCGCCGGGCGACAATTTCGGCGCGTGGGCGGTTTCCGATTCCGATTAACGCGGGTCGCGACGCGGCGTCGCCCCGGGCGGCGGGCGATGGGGGAGGGGGAGGCGACGCCCCGGGGGCGAGCGGCGGCGCGGTCAGCGCGACGTGCTTCGCTTGCGAACGACGCGCGAACCTCGCCGAAATTCAATAGCGGTCCCTCGCGGCCCGCCCCGCGCCGCCCCCGCCGCC